>VZTG01005449.1:11479-27706 GCA_013397845.1 Melanocharis versteri | reverse complement strand
CCCTGGACACGCTCCAGCCCCTGCAGGTCTCTCCTGCACTGGAGGACACAGGGACACTGCTCTCCACCCCTCAGGGCTCCGTGTGTCACAGCTGCCCCTCTGTAGCTGCTCTGTTTTCCAGCTTTCTTTCCCGAGTATCTCGGGTTGTTCCTTGTGAGCTGTCAGAATGTCTCCAGTTGACTTCCTCCCACTTCTGCCCGACCCCGTCCTTCCTTTCACTCTGTCCCTTTGGGATGTGTTTCCCAGCCCCAGTGCCATCCGGGTTGTCCTTTCCTGGGGCACATCCTGGGAGTGCAGGATCCCAAACCAGCCATAGGCTGGCAAGGACTTATCAGAAATCACCTCATGTCTCAAATTTGCCTTCTCTTTTCCTACAACCCTGAATTCATCTGCTCTTTTAGNTATATATATAGGTATTTATAGAATCACAGAATGATTTTTAGGTTGGAAAAGCCCTCTGAGAGCATCAAGTCCAGCTGTTCCCCCAGCACTGCCAAGGCCACCACTGACCCATGTCCCCAGGTGCCACATCCATGTGGCTGCTAAATGCCTCCAGGGATGGGGACTCCAGCACTGCCCTGGGCAGCTGTGCCAGTGCCTGCCCACCCTTTCCATGAAGGAATTTTCCCAATATCCAACCTGAGCCTCCCCTGGCCCAGCCTGAGGCCGTTCCCTCTCCTCCTGTCCCTGTTCCCTGAGAGCAGAGCCCGACCCCCCCTGGCTGCCCCCTCCTGTCAGGGAGCTGTGCAGAGCCACAAGGTCCCCCTGAGCCTCCTTTGCTCCCGGCTGAGCCCCTTTCCCAGCTCCCTCAGCCGCTCCTGGGGCTCCAGCCCCTTCCCCAGCTCCGTTCCCTGCCCTGGACACGCTCCAGGCTCTCCAGGTCTCTCCTGCACTGGGGGACACAGGGACACTGCTCTTCACCCCTCAGGGCTCCGTGTGTCACAGCTGCCCCTCTGTAGCTGCTCTGTTTTCCAGCTTTCCTTCCCGAGTATCTCGGGTTGTTCCTTGTGAGCTGTCAGAATGTCTCCAGTTGACTTCCTCCCACTTCTGCCCAACCCCGTCCTTCCTTTCACTCTGTCCCTTTGGGATGTGTTTCCCAGCCCCAGTGCCATCCGGGTTGTCCTTTCCTGGGGCACATCCTGGGAGTGCAGGATCCCAAACCGGCCATAGGCTGGCGAGGACTTATCAGAGATCACCTTGAAATGTCTCAAATTTGCCTTCTCTTTTCCTACAACCCTGAATTCATCTGCTCTTTTAGCTCACTTTTAAAAGTTCCATCGGAGTTTGTATGAATTTAGAAGTAGCCATGACCAGTGGCTCCCAGGGCTGCCTGTTGGGCTGGATCTCTTCAGTGATGCTCCATGGAATCTTGGATTGATCACATCCTGCTTTTCATCTCCAGTTCCTCAGTGTGTCCATCCTATTTGGAGTTTAAACCCTGCCTTTTGCTGTGTTTTAAACTCAATCTGTGTGACTCTCTAGCCTGAATTTCAACTTTTTGGGGTCGTTCAGGTGTTTGGGTGTTGGGAGAATCCCGTTTGTGCTGGGAAGTGCATGACTGCAGTCCAGACCGAGTGCAGCCTGTGCTGCTCAGGATTATTGACCAGGAACATCATCATTTTGTAATTGCAGCAATAAAATGTTCAATAGCCAGGCTGGGAATGCTGCAGTGATGGGAATGGAGATGCTTTGTGCTTTCCCACTGCCCATTTTTGTATCCTGCTTATATTCATAGGATCATGGAATGGTTTGGGTTGGAAGGGACCTTAAAGCCCATCCAGTGCCACCCCTGCCATGGGCAGGGACACCTCCCACTGTCCCAGGCTGCTCCCAGCCCCGTCCAGCCTGGCCTTGGGCACTGCCAGGGATCCAGGGGCAGCCCCAGCTTCTCTGGGCGCCCTGTGCCAGGGCCTCCCCACCCTCCCAGGGAACAATTCCTTCCCAATATCCCATCCATCCCTGCCCTCTGGCAGTGGGAAGCCATTCCCTGTGTCCTGTCCCTCCATCCCTTGTCCCAAGTCTCTCTCCAGTCTCTTGGAGCCCCTTTAGGCCCTGGCAGGGGCTCTGAGGTCTCCCTGGAGCCTTCTCTTCTCCAGGTGAACACCCCTAGGAGCAGTGGCCTTTGAGCTCTGGATTTGCTCTGTGGAGCCCCATCACCAGGTGGGCCCCCCCTACCTGCTCCCACTGAATGTGACTTCAGGAAATGGCCCAGCTTCTCACAAGCGGCCAATTTTCCCTATTTTTAGGCTTCCATTTGCCTGAGCAGCTTTCCCTTTGCATTAGCAGGGAGAAGCAACAGCCCTGCCAGGTCGGTGGTAATTGCTGAGTGATCACCCGGATTTGGAATGATTTATGAATGATTATTTTCCCTACTATTTTGATGATTAATTCTCAGTGTAATTCTTTCTAACCACCAAAATTCTGCCTGTTCCTGCATCTGCAGCTGCTATAAACCTCATCCATCTCCCTGGCAGCCGGGCCAGGCTATTAAATATAGATCCCTGCTCCATTTAATATTCATAGCGATTAAAAGTGATGAAAGCAGCTGTGTCTGCCAGAGCCAGGGTGGAAATTGCTCTGCTTCAGGAATGACGGGTGAGCAGCATATCGCAGAGATCTGGATAATTCCACACAGGAAGGGCTGGTGATTCTGTATCATACCCTTGCTCGGTGTTGGGATGAATGGGGAATCTGGAAAGGAGGTGGGATTGATTTCTGTGGGTTTACTGTGAGGAGAAAGAGCTTGGAGTTTCGGCTGGGATGGCTGCAGGATTTGCTGCTGGCTGATCCTCATGGACATCCTCCACTGTGTCTCTGGGAGGAAAAAAGGCTTTTCCCAGTCAATGGGATGTTTTTCATACTTCAGATCCAAAACTCCCAGGCAAGTGTGGGAAAAGGCAGGAGAAGGTGCACGAGAGGTGGAACTGGGAATGGAGGCACAATCCGTGCTGTGCTGGTTGTTGGACCATCCGGGCACCTGAAGGCAGCTTGTTCCAGGGATTGGGAACAGCCAGGGTTAGGACTCGGATGCTTCCAAGCTCAGCTCCCCCTGGCAGATGTGCAGTTCCTGCTGCCAGTAGGGAAATCAGCTGCTGAGATGCCCCATTGTCACATTGTCACTGCTGTGGTCTCTGGTGGCTTTGGGGGAACCCAGGAATGCTGTTTGAATTAAAGTCATCAGCATTCCTTCTGTCCCATCAGAGCTTTCCCTGTGGACAGCACTCAGGAATCTCTGCTCTGGCTTGACTCCACTCCTGCAGTATTGATCCTGCACTTCCAACTCCCCCATCAGCTCATTCCAGCTGCTTCCAGCAGAAAGCTGGGTTTAATTTCCAGCACGGGGCCAGCCCTGCCTTTGGGAGGCTCCAGAGGCTCCGATGGAGTGGTAGGAAAGCAGCTCAGGCTTGCAGGAGGACTGGGGAGAGATTCAAGGTGATGTAGGAAGCATGAGGACTGTTGCTGAAAATGAGGATAAGGGAAAGTTTTCCACTCACAGGGAGGAGAAGGAAGGTGAGGGATGGAGGAAGGTGAGGGATGGAGGATGAGGAGACCTGTGCTGGACTTGGAGAGGAAGATAAGCAGGGATGAACTGTCTGCGCCAGCCATGGTGTGGGGCCGAGGACCTGTGGTGCTTTGGCCTGGAGACATCACAGGCCGACTCTGGATGCAGTTTGGGAATTTTGGAATAAAAGGTCTAATGCTGAACCCTTCAATCCCTTCACCTCCTCCTGGTTTATCCCTGGGAAGGCTCTTCCCAGCTCTGCTCCTCCAGGTGCAGCACTGAAACAGCCCAGCCATGGGCAGCAGCTCCCTGGGATCGCTCCCTGATGGTTTTGGGGTGGGAGCTCAGCGTGGCAGTGCCTCCCGTGGGATCCCTGTCCCTGGGATCCCCATGGACTGCAGTGCAAAGCCCCACCGTGTCCCCAGCATGGGGACACTCCAGTATTGTTCCTCCAGCCAGCGGCTTTCCCAGCAGCTCCAGAGAAATTGCAGGCAATGGAAAACATCTATCTGAGGGAAGATTTCAAGATGGAAAAAGGGGGTGGAAAGGGAGCTCTGCCTTCGTGGCTCTGGCAGGAGGCTGCTCCAGGCACTGAGGTTTGTGTTCTCTGGGGCTGAGAAACAAGCCTGAGGAGGCTTACGGCCGATAGCTGCCGATCCATTTTCCATAGATTAAATTGCATCACAGCTCCAAAAATAATCTCCCCAGCTTACGGTGAGGCTGCCTGTTCCTATAGCAACGCTGCGTGCCCGTGCCCTACAAACCAAACCCAGCCCGCATCGCCGGGCCGGTCCTGAGTCCAGACAAGGCATGAGGGGCTCAGCTTGGGCAGCACTTGGATTTGGGGGTGGAGGTGTAGAATACGAGCCTGGAGTGTTCTGGAGAGGGGATTTATGAGAAGCTGCTGGGGTTTGTGTCTCTGGGATTTGAGCCCGTGCTTGCAGATGTTCCCCGAGTGCATCGTGAGGAGAGTGGGAAGCAGCAGCAGCTGCATTTGTGGAGCCTTCCCGGAGCAAGGAGGGGAAGGAGGAGGAAAAGGAGGAGGAGGAGGGTGTTATGTGGGTTACCGCGGTGCCTGGGGCCAGCCCTGCTCTGCCACACTTGTCTCGTGGCACGAGGAAGAGGGATGGGCTCGGGGTTGGGTGGCAATGGCCGCTCACACTCTGCTCAGCCTAGATCCACCGCGGTGTCCCGGAGGTGTTGGCACCAAGCCCTGCACAAGGCCAGGGCAAAGCTTGGCTGCGGGATGGAGAGGGGGATGAATTCAAATCATAAATAGTCCCCCTGTACCAGTGGTGAGTGCAAGGAAATCTCCAGAGCACACTGGGAATGCAGAAATCCTGAGGAGGATGCTGTGGAGGCTGGGCTGCCTCATCCATGGCACAGGAGCCAGAGGAACCTGGCAATTTGTTGTCAGTTTTTTCCTGCCAGCCTTTCATGTTTGTTTTCTTGAGGAGCTTTTGTTCCCTGGAGAAGAGTGACAGGAATTCCTGCTGAATGTCTGCCTTTCATTCTGAGCACGGCTTGTGCCGAGGAGGAGCAGGGTGAGCCGGGGTGAAGCTCCTGAGCCAGGGATGTGCTGCTTCCTGAGGGGATCCAGGGCCACCTGCATCCCAGCATGGGCCTGGGAGCCCCCTGCCACCCCCTGAGGGTTTGCTGCTCTGGGGAGGATCTTTATGCCATGGAGAGCAGATGGCAGAGCTGGAGCACCAGGAGGGATAAGGGTCAGGTGGGAGCACTGCTGTTGTCCTGCGTGGAAAAAGGGAATCCATCACTGAGCCCTTCTCTCTGGAGGGACAGGGTGTGCTGGGGGCTGGAAACCATGGATTGAAGCTCTTTTTGTGTCCTTGGAGGATCTTCCCTGTGTGGAGGAGCATAGAGGCCTCTTGCAGGGCCTCCAGGCTTTTTCCTGGTTCCAGACATGGTCCCGATCCATTTTGGCCCTGCACAGCTGGGAGATGCTGGTTTGAGGTTTAGTGGGATTTAGGAGCTGCTGCGAGCTGAGGATGCAGAAGGACCAAACTGAGGGAAAGGAGTGAAGGCAGCATCCAGAGACAAGGAGCACAGAGCATAGATTCCAGTGGAATCCCAGAATCATCAAGGTTGGAAAAGTCCTCTGAGATCATCGAGTGCAAGCACTCCCCAGCACTGCCAAGGCCACCACTGACCCGTGTCCCCAAGTGCCACGTCCATGTGGCTGCTAAATGCCTCCAGGGATGGGGACTCCAGCACTGCCCTGGGCAGCTGTGCCAGTGCCTGCCCACCCTTTCCATGAAGGAATTTCCCCAATATCCACCCTGAGCCTCCCCTGGCCCAGCCTGAGGCCGTTCCCTCTCCTCCTGTCCCTGTTCCCTGGGAGCAGAGCCCGACCCCCCCGGCTGCCCCCTCCTGTCAGGGAGCTGTGCAGAGCCACAAGGTCCCCCTGAGCCTCCTTTTCTCCAGGCTGAGCCCCTTTCCCAGCCCCCTCAGCCGCTCCTGGGGCTCCAGCCCCTTTCCTGTCTCCATCTGGGTTGAAGTCCCAGTGCTGGGACCTTGCTGGGCCCGTTGCACTTTAGCTTCTGCAAATCCCCTGTGGTCCATCCTCGAATGAGGAACCCTGGATAGACTCTCTCTGTGGGTGTTTCCTGACCTTCAGGGTGTTTTCCCAGCCTTAGCAAAGCCAAGTAATTTTTTTCCCTGTCTGAGCTGATACAAAAGCTGGAATAAGGGCAGGATCCCCAAAGCTGTGGTGTTTGGCTGGGCTCCAAGCAAAGACCTCCAGGCAGAGGCTTGCTGCTCTTCCACCTTTCTGGATGAGTGAATCCTTCATCCTCAGCAATAGGATAAATATTTCTGCTGCTCTCTCCTACAGCCCTTCATGATAATCTTCAGCTGTAACTGTAGGAATTGGTGTGTCATGTGCAAAGGTTGGTCAGAGGTTGGACACGATGTTCTTGGAGGTCTTTTCNGTCCTTGGAGGATCTTCCCTGTGTGGAGGAGCATAGAGGCCTCTTGCAGGGCCTCCAGGCTTTTTCCTGGTTCCAGACATGGTCCCGATCCATTTTGGCCCTGCACAGCTGGGAGATGCTGGTTTGAGGTTTAGTGGGATTTAGGAGCTGCTGCGAGCTGAGGATGCAGAAGGACCAAACTGAGGGAAAGGAGTGAAGGCAGCATCCAGAGACAAGGAGCACAGAGCATAGATTCCAGTGGAATCCCAGAATCATCAAGGTTGGAAAAGTCCTCTGAGATCATCGAGTGCAAGCACTCCCCAGCACTGCCAAGGCCACCACTGACCCGTGTCCCCAAGTGCCACGTCCATGTGGCTGCTAAATGCCTCCAGGGATGGGGACTCCAGCACTGCCCTGGGCAGCTGTGCCAGTGCCTGCCCACCCTTTCCATGAAGGAATTTCCCCAATATCCACCCTGAGCCTCCCCTGGCCCAGCCTGAGGCCGTTCCCTCTCCTCCTGTCCCTGTTCCCTGGGAGCAGAGCCCGACCCCCCCGGCTGCCCCCTCCTGTCAGGGAGCTGTGCAGAGCCAGAAGGTCCCCCTGAGCCTCCTTTTCTCCAGGCTGAGCCCCTTTCCCAGCTCCCTCAGCCGCTCCTGGGGCTCCAGCCCCTTTCCTGTCTCCATCTGGGTTGAAGTCCCAGTGCTGTGACCTTGCTGGGCCCGTTGCACTTTAGCTTCTGCAAATCCCCTGTGGTCCATCCTCGAATGAGGAACCCTGGATAGACTCTCTCTGTGGGTGTTTCCTGACCTTCAGGGTGTTTTCCCAGCCTTAGCAAAGCCAAGTAATTTTTTTCCCTGTCTGAGCTGATACAAAAGCTGGAATAAGGGCAGGATCCCCAAAGCTGTGGTGTTTGGCTGGGCTCCAAGCAAAGACCTCCAGGCAGAGGCTTGCTGCTCTTCCACCTTTCTGGATGAGTGAATCCTTCATCCTCAGCAATAGGATAAATATTTCTGCTGCTCTCTCCTACAGCCCTTCATGATAATCTTCAGCTGTAACTGTAGGAATTGGTGTGTCATGTGCAAAGGTTGGTCAGAGGTTGGACACGATGTTCTTGGAGGTCTTTTCCAGCCTAAGTGATCCTGTGATTCAAAGCAGCTTCCCTGAGAGCAGCTCTGGTGGGGGAGTGAGGGGATGCCAGAGCCCAGACCCCCTGTCCTGGGCTGTGTCACAGCATTCCCGTGGCAGTTTGTCCTGGTAGTACCAAAAGCAGCTGGAGAGCTGCTGGGGATGGCCTGGTGGGAGCAGGGCTCCTCCACTTGCATCTGGAGCTGCTGCTCCAAAGCTGGTGCAGATCTGAGTGGCTGCTGCCTGCTGGAGGAGGCAGAAGGATTCATGTGTCTATGGATTTGGGATTTGGTCAGCTTTCCCTGGAGCTCCCAGGAGGAAGATGGAAGCACCTTCAGAGCCAGTGCTCCACCTTGGGAATGGCAGTGAGGAGGTTTGGGTGCTCTGCGTGATCATTTCTGCTTTCAGCTACTCTGATTTATTTGGCTGTAGCTGTGACATTGGATTTCCTTCTTCCCATGCTTTGATTTGAGATAATTGCAGCAAATCATGTTGCTTGAGATATTTTCATACATATATAAAAATATATATAATTAATTATATATATATAATATATTGTTAATTGATTTGTGCTCTAGTGGAAGGTGTTCCTGCCCATGTCAAGGAGGTGGAAGGAGATGAGCTTTAAGGTCCCAACCCAAACCATTCCATGATTCTGTGGTTCCAATTGCCCAGGCAGCAGGAGGAAGGTGGGATCCTGCTGCCCACCCTGCCAGCATTCCAGCATCCCACAACAGCAGCTTTGGGACAGCAGGAGCTGGTGAGGGATGCTCAGCTCAGCCAGCTCAGCTGGAATGAGCAGCATCACTGGGCTGACCCAGGTTCCTTCCCCCTTTTCCTGGGCTTTGAGGCGTTTATATAATTCTGCACAGCGACAAAAAATTGGGCCACGCTGTGTTCCTGCCTCAAGCTGAGCACTCGGGCAGGGATTGTTCCCACAGCCTCGATCAATGGGCAGGAAATAATGTCCTGGCAAAGTGCAGAGCCCGTCCCTCTCCGTGCTCTGCCATCCCTGTGTTGGCACTGCCCAGGCTCCCCGGGGAACGGGCACGGCCCCAGGGCTGTCGGAGCTCCAGGAGCGTTCGGACACTGCTCCCAGGGACAGGGTGGGATTGTTGGTATTTCTGGGTGATCCTTGTGGGTCCTTCCCAACTCAGGACATTCTGTGAGTCTGTGAAAAATCCCCCGGCTATGATCTGGGATCTCACCTGGGCAATCCAGGCTTTGCTCTGAAAACTCCAGAGCACTGACAGCCCTCAGGAGCCAGGACTTTGGGGCAGCATTTTGTGTAAGGCAGGAGGGGGAAAAACAAGAGGGAGGGGTTTGGGGGTTAAATGCTGCCTGGGGATGGGCAGAGAGGCGCTTCCTCTTGCTTGGCACAATTTTTGCAGCATTTGTAAGCAGATAAAATTGTCTTTGTGAATTATTTTTAATGTCTGCAAACAGAAAACTGGGAAATTTGGATTGTTCCCTGGAGTCCGTCAGAGGTGTGTTTTGCCATGTTCAGGCTCCTGTTGGCAATGACAGCTGAGCCAGCAGGGTTGGCTTCTGCTCCTGGGAGCTTTATAAAACATAGGACTTGATTATAAGTTGGCCATTAAGGTCCAGCCTCATTTGTCATCAGATCCCAGAGATGTGGAGAAGAGGTTCCTGCCTTCTGGAGTGCAGGCAGCTCACACGGCCTGGAGAGGCTGCTGGGATGCTGGTGGGAAGAGCACAGGTTCTCACCTGGAGAGAGAGATGGTGAAGGAGGCCAGAGATTGCCCTGGAAAGCCCCAGGGACACAGCTCGGAGCAGCAGGAGCAGCCTGGTGTCCCTCTCCCAGCGAGTGTCCAGGGTATGGAATACTCTGTCCCTGGAGGGGACAGAGACAATATCCAAGCCCAGGGAATGTGCCCACACTGCTGGAGACTCGTTGTGTGCCCCAATGCGGAAGGCACTGTGGGGATAATTGAAACTTTTGTATCAGAAAGTGGATGTCGAGGAGGTTTTGGTTGTTTTCTGTACTGGTAGAAAAGTGGCTTCAATTTTCTTGCCAGGTCTTTTGGAGCTGGCCTGTGGTGTGAGCCCGTGCCATCGCTGTGGTGCCTCTGTGCACCCTCCTGGGATGGAGTCCTTGGAATCCTGCCCGTTCCTATTCCCCTTCCCCTACCAGCTGTTCTGGAGACTTCCCTGATACTGGGTGTGTTTTCAAACCTCTGGTCCCGTCCCCTGTCCAGGCTCAGCAGCTGCCCAGCCTGTCCATGGGAGCTGCCCAGCTCCCACCACCTCAGCTGGCAGCTCACCTTCCGTGGGAAGCTCTCAGCTGGTTTCCCCTGGGTGCTCTGATTGTCCTTGGTGGCCGCTTCCTCTCCTGGCTCCAGCAGCTGCTGCTTGTGTTTGTCAGCTGGGTTGCAGAGGGACCAAGTGGTGGCACTGGGAGATGCTGCCCTGGTGCTTCATGAGCCACCTGGGGTTTGCTCCACGCCCTGTTTCTCTTGGATTTTCTCCCGTTGTCCTTGGGCAGTGAGGTTGGTCCTGCTGTGGGATCCCTGAGCTGTGCCCCTGTCCCATCACATCCGTTCCGGGGAGGTTCTCCCCGGGTCCTGGTGTGACACTGTGCTGTGCTCTGCTCCTGCTTCCACTCCAGGTTGATCCTGTTACGTTTATCCAGATCCTTGCCTTTGGATCACAGTAAACGAAGGGTGCTCTTCCTCTTGTTTCCTTACTGTGGATTCAATCTGAGCAGTGCCTGAACACCTCTCTCAGTACCCACAGCATTTCCAGAGCTTCTATCAATGAGCCAGGAATAGCAGCCAAACACCCACCTGCCAGGGAATCACGGGTTTCCTTCTTTCGTTGCAGCCCTGAGAGGGAATGTGCTGCTCCTCCGTTACACCAGAGCCATCCCTGAGCTCCGTGCCTGGATTGCTTGGAGAATGTTCTCACTCCCCCAGCTCCCCGAGACCTGGCAGAGGAGCTGCAGCCAGATTTTGCTGGTGCCCATCTCTCTGAAATCCAGAAACAGGTGACTGAGGGAGGGGAGGTAAAGGAGCAGCTCCCTGCTCTGCGGCCTCAGTGGGTTTTGGGAGCACCTGGAAAACCCTTAGCTAAACTTCTGAGCGTAAGGATGGGGCACAGCCCCTGCCCAGGACCTGCTTCTCTCTTGGTATTTGCTTTGGGTGCTGCCGTCTCTTGGGGCCAATCACCTCCTTCCTGGGGGAGCAGTGGGGTGATCAGAAATGCTGTGTTACCCTCACTGAGGGGATTTGGGTTAGTTTTCTGGTTTTAAGTGTTCTGGAGTTGCAGGAATTTTTGCTGTAGCTGAGGTGCTGCTGGTGCTGCTCTCTGAAGATGCGGTGGTGGTTTTGGGTAGCAGTGTTACTTTCCTTGGTGTCTCTGTGCCCGTTCCCTCGGGTGACACAGTTTACCCTGCCCCGAGCAGAGCTGGCAGAGCCCCCCGTGCAGGGTGGATCGACCCAGGTGAGCCAGGGAAGGGCAGGTTTGGTGTGTGGCACCCCCTGTGCCACCCTGCCACCAACCCTGAACCACATCTCGGTGACAGCCACAGGAGCGGCTGCTCAGGGTGCCACCCCCACCACGCTTTACTGGGGGGGGCCGTGGTGGCCGCGACCCCCAGCAGGAGGCGGGAGGTCCCTGGTCCCTGCCCGCGGCGCTGCCGGGCCGGGGGTAACCATGGAAACGCTGTTCTCTCCATCCCTCCCTGTGCAGATGACTCGGGTGACGAGGAGCCCGCCTCGCAGTCAGACAAGAGCGAGCTGCACGGCCCCCTGAAGACCCTGTCGAGTAAGCTGGAGGACCTGAGCACCTGCAATGAGCTGATCGCCAAGCACGGCGCGGCCCTGCAGCGCTCGCTCAGCGAGCTGGAGAACCTGCGCCTGCCGGCCGACAGCGGCGAGAAGATCAAGGCGGTGAACGAGCGCGCCACGCTCTTCCGCATCACCTCCAATGCTATGATCAACGTGAGTGCTGCTTCTCCTCCCCCTCCTCCTCCTCCTCTTCCTCCTCCTTCCTCCTGCCCTCGCTGTTTGCTCCCCGTGGCTTGGCTTGTGTTACCTGGGGCTCGGCACGGCCGGGGCTGAGCACCGCGGTGAGGGGATGGGAAGTTGGGAAGATGCAGCTGGGAAGAGGGCATGGATATGGACCCCACCGAGACACAGGTCTGCAACATCCTTACAGCCTGCTCTGTATGATAGGTCGTTTTTGTAAAGCTGGGAAATGCATATGTTGGGAATGCTGAGGGGCTTTCTGCTGCTCCATGGGGGGAATCTGACTGCCACAGCACTTCAGAGCCCGCTGCCCACTGCGGGTTGAGACCCACATCCCTCACATCCTCATTGCTTCCGTGAAGCTGCTCGTGTTCCACACGGCTGTGAGATTTAACCCCCTCGGGGTCTCGTGCTGGCTCTGCTCTCCCAGCCGGGTTGTCGGAGGTCGGGAAGTGGTGCCAGCACCGCCACTGCTCCTGCCTTGTGCAGCCTCACAGTGCTTCCCGGCTGTTTTTTGGAGACAGCTCGTGTTTGGAGCGTGGCTCTGCCTCCATCACAGTGAGGCAGCCCTCCCTGGGAGCCTGATTTACCCCGGGGAGCTCTGAGAGAGCAAAACTGAATAAAATATTTAAAGGAATTAAAAAAAAACCAATCCCAAAGCTTCACTGGGCTGGAATAATGTATGAAGGCAGAGCTCAGGGAATTGTGAATGGAGCAGTGCTGTCGCTGTGCTGTCCCAGCCCTGAGTAGAAGGAGGTTGGGCAGTGTTTGATGTGGGCTTTAAAAAATAATAATAATTCCCAGCAGGAGCTGGAGGGTACTCGGAGCCCCATGGTCACAGCATCCTCCCCATTCCCTCTCCTAGGATTCTGTAACCATGGGGGGAAAGGGCTTCCTGAGTCTCTGTCTCGTGTTTCAGAGCAGTTTGGGGATGCTTGTGCAGTGCTCTCCCTGCAGAGAGTTTGTCCAAGTTTTGGGAATGGGGTTGGCAGCGTGGTGGGAGGTGCCAGCAGACCCTTGGTGCTGCCCGGGTTTGCTGTCGGGAGGCAGAACGGCAGTGGGATGTGGGCAGGGAATTGACGGGGAGAGGATTCTCCAGCAGCCTTTGGGAAGGAATGAGCAGAGCAGTATTTGCTGTGTCCAGCCCAGAGAGGAGGAGGAGGAAGAGGAGGAGGAGGTTGTGGTGGTTGCAACGTGATAAAAGCTTGAGCAAGGCTGTCTGGAGGGTGGGAAATTCCACAAAAACCATTGTGCCGGGATGAAACAGCAGGAACATGGCTTGTCCAAAATCCCCAGCAGGTAAGAGGGGCCAGGGGGGTGGCAGGGCACGCTCTCACATGGGTGCTGTGGATCTAGCTCCAACAGCATCCTTTGGTACTTTGGCTCTGGATGGGCATCCTGAGGAGATGCCCGAGGGACAGGCTGTGCCCTGGAAGGAGCAGGACGGGAGCAGTGTGGCAGCTCCGGGAGGAGGTTGTGACTCTCCCAGATCCCTGCTGAGCCGGTTGTTTTGGGAGGAGGTGACGGAGCTGTGGGCAGGGGGACGCTCTGAGGTGCTGGGTTAGAAGGGCAGGAGAGGGACAATCAGTGGAGGGGGATCAGGAGGGAGGGGACCAGCCTGACCCCACATCAAGGGGACTCGTGGCTCCCAGCCACGCTATCACCTTGTCCAGCATGGATCCCTTTCTGTGCCTTGATTTCTCCTCTTGGATGGGCTGATGCCTTCTAGAGCTGCCAGGAGCCTCTCGTGGGAGGGTGTGGGGGGAGCTCTGTGCAGTGCAAAGGTCCGAAAATCTTCTTTATTGAACATGAAACATTGCTCCAGGGAAACACATGGAGCTTCCTGGCAAAAACACACCTTGCTCGTGCCCACCTCCATCCCTAAGCACATATCCTGTGGGAGCACAGGGTGCTTTGGAGCACAGGAGTTCCTTGCAGGAGAAATTAAACTCTCCTTGCTGGCCAGGTTTTTCCTGGAGAGATCCCAGCCGGCAGCGCTGGGCTGGTGCTGGCACATGGATGCTCTGTGTCCAGGCTCTGCCCTGGCTGCAGCACCAAACCTCGTGGATCTGCTCCGTGGAAGTGGATATGGATCCATGGGGTTTGGTGCTGTGGCTGTGGGTGGGAGGGGTGGGTGCCCCTGGGAAGGGATGGGTGCTCCTGGGAAGAAGGGATGGATGCTCTGGGGAAGGGTTGAGTGTTTCAGGGAAGAAGGGATGAGTGCTTCAGGGAAGGGATGGATGCTCCAGTGAGGGAATGGGTGCTCCAGGGGACGGAAGGGTGCTCCTGGGAATAAGGGCTGGGTGCTCTGGAGCCGGCGCGTGCAGTTCCTGTGCAGCCGCCTCTGATCCGATTATGTAAATGGCCCCGGAGCCACAGGGAGCGCAGCAGGCACAGGAAATAAATAAATAGAGATGGAAATGCAAGAGCTTTGCTGCAAAGGTGACCTTCCCTCTGTGCGCTGCCACGGCCGGTGCCAGGTGCTCCTCTCCAGAGGTTGGGAGCATCACCTGGGGGGGTGTTGCTGGGAGTGATGGGGAAGGGTTTGGGCAGAGGCAGAGTGGGACATGCCAGGCTGTTGTGTTCCAGGTGAAGATTTCAGATGTGCTGGATTTGGGACTGGCTGTTACAGGGCTTAAACTGAAGCCCGGAGCTCTGTGAGCCTCCTGTTGGCTCTGCTCCCTGTTGGAATCTCACCAGGCAGAGTCCAGGCTCGCTGGGATGGAGGAGCCCCGTGTCAGCAGGGCTGGGCAGCAGACTCGGAAAGCCAAGGCACAATCTGCCACGGGGGAGGAGTGGGAGGTGTGTAAAAATAAGAAGCAACAAATTACCGGGATGAGAGGTCCAGAGGATCCGGAGCAGTGCGCTGAGTTGTGTAGACTCATCCAGGAGTGGGGAAAGCTCCTTCTCATCCTTCAGCAGGAGACAGCAGGCAGGAGGGATGTGTGGATGCGCTGAGGAAGCCGGTTTGGGCGTCGGGAAGAGCTCGCAGGGCTGTGGGTGGTGATGGAAATAGGTTTTTAATGGGAATGGGGGTGCTACGGCGGAGCTTTGTGCTTCCTCACAGAACGGGAGCGTGGAGAGCAGCAGGGCTTGGGCTTGCCTGTGTCATTCCTGGGTTAGTTTGTGTTTTTCCCTGAGGTTTTGGAGGAGCAGGGCTGGAGGAAGGCTCTGCCAGGCCAGTGCAGCCCAGACAAGGAAGGGTGAGAGGAGCAGGGGTGCGAGGCTGGGTGGGAGATGCTGCTCCATCAGGATTTGGTGAGAAGGGACCTCCTGGGGCAGGCAGTTCCAGGAACAAAGGACTCACCTGCCCTTGAGAGGCACTGGTGGCCACCCCAGCATGTCCTGCAGGGATGCCAGCACCTGCTTTGAGGCAGGCTGATTTCCCACCCAGCTTTTCCTTTCCCATGGGAATGAACCTGCCTGGAGCAGCAGCATCTCAGACATCAGCACAGAGCACCCTCCATCCTTCAGACCTGCCAGGAGGGCTTCCAGGAGTGAAACACGGAGCTGGAACCAGAGTGAGGGGGACAACAGCACGTGCTGCCTCTCCTCCAGGAAAGGGCCCCCAGGCTGTCAGTTTAAGCCTCTCCAGGATACCCAGCAGCATCCCAGAGGCTGCATCCTCCAGTGCCAGCAGGATTTCTCCCTGTGGATCCCTCTGGGGCTGTGCTGTGGCTCAGCAGCACTTTTGGGGTGGCCCTGTGCCCCGTGCCAAGTGGCTGGCCTCTCCCTGCAGCCACGCTGGCCTCCTGGGGACTCTGAGTGGCATCTGCCCACTGGAGTTGGTTTATTTGGAGCCCTGTGGGTGCCTGTGCTGGAATGAGCTGCTGGGGCACAAGATGTGCTTCCCCAGAGCTGCTCCTCTGCCTCCAGCTTCCCTGTGGAGCGCTGAGCCCCCTCTGCCCCATGGGAATGCTGCTGGGATTGATCCATACTCCCCAAACTGTTTCCATATTAACTGAGATGATGCTGAGCACCTGCTCTGAGCAGCCCCAGGCTGCCCAGTGTGTGAGTTCTGGGTTTATCCAGTGGTAAATGATGGACACACTCCGTGTCTGTGTCTGAGTCTGCTTGGAAAACTGGTCAGAGCTGGGAAGCAGTGGAGCCTGGGGTCACCTCCCTGGAATGGCCCTGGGGCCGGCGTGATGCTGTTGGTCCATACCGTGGGCATGTCCCTGTGCTGAACTGGTTCCCAGTATGGATGGACATACGATCTGTCCCCTGGGGTCCCCAGACCCATCATGGCACAGGCAGGAGGCTGGACCTGGCATCCTCCATCTGGGCAGCAGGGAGGGACCAGCAGCCTGCTGGGCTGCTCCCAGTTCACCCCAGTACAGCCAGTGAGCTCGAGGAGCTCTCCCTGTGCATCCAGGGGTTAATTCCAGCACTGCAGTGAGAAAACTCTGTGTTTAACCCCTGGATTTGCTTCCCTAGGGCAGGGATTCCATCCATGACCCCAGGGAGCTGCTCTGCTGCCCAAAACCCCAGCCAAACCCCACAGGGGGCCAGGGCTTGTCCCCCGTGCCCGTGGCGAGGGTGATGGCGCAGGAGCTCTCGCTGGCATGTGGCACAGGCTGTGTTAATTATCCGTGCTGCGCTAACGACGCGCACTAATCAGCGCCTTGCAAACCATGTCACCGACCCAGAAAAGCCCCGGCAGTGGGATTAAATCCCTAACCCA
>VZTG01005449.1:0-11248 GCA_013397845.1 Melanocharis versteri | reverse complement strand
TGGCTCTGCTCCCTGTTGGAATCTCACCAGGCAGAGTCCAGGCTCGCTGGGATGGAGGAGCCCCGTGTCAGCAGGGCTGGGCAGCAGACTCGGAAAGCCAAGGCACAATCTGCCACGGGGGAGGAGTGGGAGGTGTGTAAAAATAAGAAGCAACAAATTACCGGGATGAGAGGTCCAGAGGATCCGGAGCAGTGCGCTGAGTTGTGTAGACTCATCCAGGAGTGGGGAAAGCTCCTTCTCATCCTTCAGCAGGAGACAGCAGGCAGGAGGGATGTGTGGATGCGCTGAGGAAGCCGGTTTGGGCGTCGGGAAGAGCTCGCAGGGCTGTGGGTGGTGATGGAAATAGGTTTTTAATGGGAATGGGGGTGCTACGGCGGAGCTTTGTGCTTCCTCACGGAACGGGAGCGTGGAGAGCAGCAGGGCTTGGGCTTGCCTGTGTCATTCCTGGGTTAGTTTGTGTTTTTCCCTGAGGTTTTGGAGGAGCAGGGCTGTAGGAAGGCTCTGCCAGGCCAGTGCAGCCCAGACAAGGAAGGGTGAGAGGAGCAGGGGTGCGAGGCTGGGTGGGAGATGCTGCTCCATCAGGATTTGGTGAGAAGGGACCTCCTGGGGCAGGCAGTTCCAGGAACAAAGGACTCACCTGCCCTTGAGAGGCACTGGTGGCCACCCCAGCATGTCCTGCAGGGATGCCAGCACCTGCTTTGAGGCAGGCTGATTTCCCACCCAGCTTTTCCTTTCCCATGGGAATGAACCTGCCTGGAGCAGCAGCATCTCAGACATCAGCACAGAGCACCCTCCATCCTTCAGACCTGCCAGGAGGGCTTCCAGGAGTGAAACACGGAGCTGGAACCAGAGTGAGGGGGACAACAGCACGTGCTGCCTCTCCTCCAGGAAAGGGCCCCCAGGCTGTCAGTTTAAGCCTCTCCAGGATACCCAGCAGCATCCCAGAGGCTGCATCCTCCAGTGCCACCAGGACTTCTCCCTGTGGATCCCCCTGGGGCTGTGCTCTGGATCAGCAGCACTTTTGGGGTGGCCCTGTGCCCCGTGCCAAGTGGCTGGCCTCTCCCTGCAGCCACGCTGGCCTCCTGGGGACTCTGAGTGGCATCTGCCCACTGGAGTTGGTTTATTTGGAGCCCTGTGGGTGCCTGTGCTGGAATGAGCTGCTGGGGCACAAGATGTGCTTCCCCAGAGCTGCTCCTCTGCCTCCAGCTTCCCTGTGGAGCGCTGAGCCCCCTCTGCCCCATGGGAATGCTGCTGGGATTGATCCATACTCCCCAAACTGTTTCCATATTAACTGAGATGATGCTGAGCACCTGCTCTGAGCAGCCCCAGGCTGCCCAGTGTGTGAGTTCTGGGTTTATCCAGTGGTAAATGATGGACACACTCCGTGTCTGTGTCTGAGTCTGCTTGGAAAACTGGTCAGAGCTGGGAAGCAGTGGAGCCTGGGGTCACCTCCCTGGAAGGGCCCTGGGGCCGAGGTGGTGCTGTTGGTCCATACCTTGGGCATGTCCNGTGATGCTGTTGGTCCATACCGTGGGCATGTCCCTGTGCTGAACTGGTTCCCAGTATGGATGGACATACGATCTGTCCCCTGGGGTCCCCAAACCCATCATGGCACAGGCAGGAGGCTGGACCTGGCATCCTCCATCTGGGCAGCAGGGAGGGACCAGCAGCCTGCTGGGCTGCTCCCAGTTCACCCCAGTACAGCCAGTGAGCTCGAGGAGCTCTCCCTGTGCATCCAGGGGTTAATTCCAGCACTGCAGTGAGAAAACTCTGTGTTTAACCCCTGGATTTGCTTCCCTAGGGCAGGGATTCCATCCATGACCCCAGGGAGCTGCTCTGCTGCCCAAAACCCCAGCCAAACCCCACAGGGGGCCAGGGCTTGTCCCCCGTGCCCGTGGCGAGGGTGATGGCGCAGGAGCTCTCGCTGGCATGTGGCACAGGCTGTGTTAATTATCCGTGCTGCGCTAACGACGCGCACTAATCAGCGCCTTGCAAACCATGTCACCGACCCAGAAAAGCCCCGGCAGTGGGATTAAATCCCTAACCCAGCCCTAATCCCCCTCGGATGAGAGGGCTGCAGTGAGGGCTCCGGGTGTCCTGCGTGTTCCTGCTGTGGATGTGCCACGCTGACGAGGAAATAACTGGTGGGTGCTTTGCTCTGATTGGGGGGAGGGTGGGAGGATGACAGTGGCACTCTGGGGTCTGTCCCTGCCTGAATGGGGCTGTGGGAGTGGAAATTTGACAATGTGGAGATGGGGAGATGTGGAAATGTGGATATGTGGAGCCCAGCCCCTGCTCTTGGAGCTGCTGCGTCTTTCTCGGAGCATCCTGTGATGCTTTTAAATGTAGAGGTGTGAGGGTATTTCTGATCAGATCTGTTCAGACAGGCAGTGCCTTTCTCCCACTCCCTCCTCATCATCATTCCCTGAGTTTTTCCAACTGGATTTTATCAGGCATGTGGGTACTCAGCCCTCATGTATGGCCGTGGGGCCTCCGTGCTGGCCGGGGCTTTCAGTGGGTGCTCTGCTCACCCTGCTTTAGGGGTTCTCACCTTTCCTCCCCCTCTTCTGTCGTCTCCTCCTCGTGTCCATCTGACACTCAGGAGGCTTCAGACTGTCCCGGGGCTCCCCTCAGAACCTCATGCAAGAAGAGGAAAGATGAATCTGTTCCCAGCATCTGAGGGTGCCTCTTGCAGCTCTTCCCTCCGGAATGTTTTTGGCCGAGAGAGATGACTTTTCCGCTGAGGAGAGGAGAGCTGGGAGCGTTTGTGCCGTGCTGCTGGGTCAGCAGGGCTGTGTTGGTGGGCTCAGCACGGCCCTGCACCGTCAGCAGTGCTGGGGGTTGAGCAGCAGCTCTGCTGAGCTGGGAGCCAGCCCAGCCGGGCATCACCTCTGCCATTAACCTGTGCCCAGGGATCCTCCTGAGATCCTCATCCCTGCCTGGAGCCTGGGGCAGGATGGGGCTGTGGGGAGGGCAAGTATCAAAGCATCACTGGGTGAATCCCTTTGGGGTCACAAGGGTTGTGTTTGCCTCTGCCCTGGGCTGCTGCCCCGAGATGCTTCACTCCAGCTCCTTCCTCCAGCGTCTGTCGAAGGGAAAAGCACTGGAATGGCAGCTCTGCTCTCCCGTGGATTTACCCAGGAAGAAGTTATGGCACTGGGAAATGAGGGGATTGTGAGGGGCTGCTGCTGTTCCTGCAGCCCCTCTCATATCGTGGGGAGGTTTGCACGAGGCTGAATCCGAGGGACAATCCAAGGCAGCTTCCTGGAGATTGCAGGGTCGGAGATGCCCGCGGGCAGTGCCAGCTGCTCCTGCCACCGAGCGCTTGGACAGATGCTCCTGCAGCCTGGAATCTGCTCCATCAGGGGATGAGGAAAGCGGCCAGCAAGAGCCTCAGGAAATCTGTCATCCTGGGAGCCGTCGGCAGGACAGAGCTCTCTGGGCACACCAGCGCCGGGATCAGGGCTCCAGGGGCCTGGAGGTGGGGACCAGCTGCTCTTGTAGTGGTGTCCACCCGGGAGGGTCCCCCACTGCTGGGGTGGGTTTGGGGGCCTGGGCAAGAGAAGGAGAATGAAGAATGTGCAGCAGCCACGTGGAGGTGCCTCCCCGCGGGGAACAGCCAGGTCTGGGAGCTTCCCAGGGAGGAGATTTTTGGCACAGGTGGCAGTGGAGAGGCTCCACTGCTGTGCAGGCAGATGAGAGCACCAGGACAAGCCTGAGACTTTTTGTGGCTGGAGGAGAGCAGGGAAGCCCTGCAGGGACACAGCTCTGGGGTGGCCACTCTGCAGCAGGAGGTCCCAGCACAGTCACAGCTCCCAGGATACCTTCTGTACTGGTCCCAGCATGTCCTTGGCGTGCTTGGTGCCCCCACAAACCCGCCAGCATGGCTGCTGGGTGCTGTCCGGTGAGGTTTGGGGTGGAAGGGTCGGTACTGCCGGCACCGTGGAGTATCCAGCAAATTCCTTAGTTGTGTTCCCACCAGAAACCAGACCCAGACCCTTCCCATGGCATAGCTCCAGGCTGGCATTGCCTTGGTCAGTAACCCGTGGGCAGTGATGGCTCATTCCCCTTCCCAGAACCACACTGAACACGTCCTCCTGTCCTGCCGAGCGCCGCTGATTCCAGGCCGGTCCATGGTTCCCTCTCCATGGAGGCTGCGTGGGGTTGGGATTAGAGCCTCTTAGCACAGCCGGCTGGCGGATTTGCCGCTGTTTCCCACTAATCCCCTCTCCATTGCATGGGGTGGATTCCACGGCGCTGACGGCGGCGCTGCAGGCGGGGTCTGTACACTGCGCCGGCCCCGGTGCTTTGGGATGAGCTTTGGGATGAGCTTTGGGATGAGCTTGGCTCCGAGGAACGCCTGGGCAGGGTGGATCTGGTTGGAACACCGGTGTGTCCATGGCCGTTAGGCAGATGGCCCAAAATAATATGGTAAAGTGGAAAAATCCCCAGAGACACAAGCAGGAGACAAGATCCGACCCCACCACAGTGTGGATGTCTCTATCTTGGACATACCCATCCCGGAGTTCTCAGTCATCTTGGACATCTTCGTCATGGACATCTCTGACTCCCAGGGAATCCATGGTCCCCAGAGAGGAGCAGGCACTGCTGGGGCACAAGGTGCCACATGGAATGGAACCGTCCGGGATTTTGGGAGCACCTTGTTCAAGCACTGGGGGTCTGGCTGAGCTGCTGACAGTGGCATCAAGGGGTGGGCTGGAGCCTGCTCCGGTGTCCTCCCACTTCCTCTTGGGTCACTAAGGATCTTTTCCATGTCTGTGCTTTTTTGTAGCACCTATTTTCCCTGGATGCAGAGGAAGTGGGATGATTTTCCGTGTTGAACTCACAGGGTTTTATGCAATGTCACCTTGGTTTCCCAGGGTGTCACAACGTGCTGGGGCTCAGCCCAGCTCTCCCCACCAGCCCTGCCCCGGGGAGGAGCAGTTCCTGGTGTTCCTGCATCCTGCTTCAGACAGCCAGGGCACTGGCTGAGGGTCACTCCAAGGATTTGGGACAGATTTGCTGTTATTTAAGCAGGCTGTGTTGATGTGGTGCTGAGCAGCAGCCTGGCCTCGGGCCCCAGCACGGCTGTGGGTGCCATCGCTGTTGAGCAGATGACCACACTCCAAACCGTGTCTCGTTGCCATCTGACTGCGTGTGGGATGATTTGAGATTCAGGTTGGCTCTATCCTTGCATTTCCCCTTTGCTTGCTGCTCAGAGTGTTTTTTGGGGAAGGAAGGACAAATTAACCCTCTCTGGGTGCAGTGGCAGGTCGTGACTGTGTTATCTCACCTCTCTGAACCCAGGTGGCTTCAGCCCCATCCCTGGAAGTGTTCAAGGTTGGACAGGGCTGGGAGCAGCCTAATGGAAGGTCCCCCTGCCCATGGTGGGAGGTGAAACGAGACGAGCTCCAAGGTCCCTTCCTACCCATCCCATGATCCTGTGATTCTCTGGTTTCGTGCTGTGCCTCGCTGTGTTCAGAGCCAGGCAGAGGCTCTGCAATCGCCCTTCCCGGGGGGGCTGTTGTGCAGCAAGCAGCAGCCAGCTGTGTCCCTGGGTTTTGATGACTCCAGGAAGGAAGGGAGCACTTATCTCCCAGGCGCTCGGAACGGCAGAGCTCTGTCCCCGCTGAGTGCCGTGATGGCTCCTGCTCTGTAATTCACCCAAGAAAAAGAGATGATTGAACACATCTGGCACTTGCCTCCTCTCATGTCACTCCTGGGCCGTGAAGTGGTCCTTATCCCGTGCTTGAGGAGCAGGAGGTGTTGGTCCCACAACAGCAGGCACTTCCCTGCTGGATTTTTCCTGCCCAGAGGTGGGATTTGCGGGGCTGATCCTCTGGGATGCTGGGCCAGGTGGGATTGCAGGTGTGAGCGCGTTCCCTCGGCATCCATTGCCGTGTGCTGGGGACTGGGAGTGCTCTGCTGTGCTGGGGCTGCCCCAGAGGTTGGCACCCCGTGGTGACCCCAGGCAGAAATTGTTCCCTGTGAGGGTGGGGAGGCCCTGGCACAGGGTGCCCAGAGAAGCTGTGGCTGCCCCTGGATCCCTGGAGTGTCCAAGGCCAGGCTGGACGGGGCTTGGAGCCACCTGGGACAGTGGAAGGTGTCCCTGCCCACGGCAGGGAGATGAGACAAAATGAGCTTTAAGGTCCCTTCCAGCCAAGCCGTTCCATGATTCTATGAAGTCTGGCAGGCCTTGCTGTGATCATTTACCCTTTCAAGCTAATTAACCTCATCTCTTTGTTCCTTCCATCCCATTTTGACTGTTTGCTCCACTGAGGAAGCAGAGATCCCCGCAGGTGTGTGACACCACCACCTTGGCAGGACATGGGTCACCTCGGGGGATCGTTTTCTGCTGCATGAATAATCCCGGGGCTGTTAACGACGTTCCCATTAGCCAGCAACAAGCTGTGAAATCGGGATATTTGCCGTGACAAATGTGTGAAAGGTGCTAAATGTGCCCTTGGCGAGGCGGCTGCTGGGCACAGGGAGGGACCACAGAGCTGATGGCACCAAGTCTCGCCTCCTGCTCCCCTGCAGGATCTCCATGGCACTTTGTCTCTTCCTCCACGGGAGTTTGCAGGAGCCTCGGTGGTGTTTTTCCATTTCCTTTGGCCACCTTGGCTGTGCCTCCCTGTCTTGGCTGGGATTTACAGTTCCATCAGCCAGCGCTGGACTAGGACCTGCCACAACTTTTTCCAGCCACAGAGAGGAGGAGAAACCGCCTCTGTCCCTCCTGCCACGTGCAGGGAGCACTGGGGTTCCCTGGGATCTGGGACTGCACATGGATGGAGCTTGCTTTTGTCTCTGGTCACTGGTGACCTGTCAGCCTAGCCTGGCTGCTGCTCTTCAGCCCCCTCTGTGCCATGATGATGCTGAGGCAGAACAGCCTTCGAGACTTTGGGATTTGATCCAGCTCTGGCCCTGAGGCAAAATCCAGGTCATGTTCTGTCACCTCCTGTACCTGCTGCCCCTCTGTGAGTGGGAGGCAGGAGTTTGGATGCTGTGAAGGATAAACCCAGTCTCCTGCTGGGGTAAGATGCTCATGGGAGTGGGCACAGCATCCTCTGCCTGTTCTTCTCTGCTCTCCAGATCCTGGGAGAGCTTTGAGGAGGGTGGTGCCTCCAAGCTGTACCTTCATGGCCTTGACTCCTCAGCCCTACAGCTCACCAGGAAATCACTTTTCCTGCACTTTCATCCTTCAGCCTGGGCTCTGTGCTCTCCTTTGGGTGTGTTGCTCAAGGAGCCTCTTCCCGCTGTCCGGTGTCCCTGTGCCAGCCTCGCATGGATTTGTGGCTGAGTCTTGTTCACATCCTGAGCAAATTCAGCTGGAACTAAATTTAGCCACCTCTCCATGAGAATTTTATAAGCTGGATTTCAAGGTGTTGCTCCTGCTCAGTGGCTGGGATTGTCTGTGCCTTCGGAGCACTGAGGCAGGGGATTAATGCTGGGAATGAGTGATGAGCTGGGATATTCGTGTCTGAGCTCCTCACCCCAGTGCCCTGCAGCCCTTGTTCCACACAGGGATGAGTTTTGGCTCAGGACTGAGCTCAGTCGACAGAGACTGTGAAAAGATATCCCTGATCCCTGTTTGGTGCTGCTCCCACCTCCAGTGAGCATCCCTGTGGAACTTGGCACTGTCTGGCTGTAGGGGGTGTAAACCCAAATTAATCACTTTAATTTGCTTGGCTGCCACTGGCAGTTGAGCTTGGCAGATCCCTCTTGGAGGATATTCTCCCCTCTCCATCCCTGGCATCACTTCTCTCCCAAGGAGCAAACAGGATCCTTGCCTGGGTTTACCCAGATCCTTTGATGGGGGTTTGGATCAAGGCATTGTCTGAATTACAGAGGAGGAGGCTGCAGAGAGGGGCCCCTACAGCCTTTCAAAACCAGGGAATAATCCCTGGACATACCCCAGCTCCTAAACCCACATGGACACCACTGTGGGATGCAGCCTAGACCATGCATTGTCCTGACCTGCTCCATGGAAGCTCCATAGGCCAGGTGGGATCTGTGGCCTCTTGAGGACCATCCTGCTCTTCTTCCCAAAACCTCCCCACACTCTGCAGCGCTGGCAACCATTCTCCATCACTTGGATTTTTTTTTCATCTGGCTGTAAATGAAGCGTGTTGGTGCAGATTTCCCTTTGGGATGCAGCATGGAATCCTCTGTGAAGCTTTAGAATGGGAGATTCCGAGGTGTTACCTGCTGTTTTTCATTAGGATGATTCCCATCAGCTGCTGGAGCAAGTTCTCCTCCCAGCCCTGCCTTCCCGTGGCACCTCCGTAATTACCTCCTTTCCCCCTAATTCCCTGTTACACCTTCCAGCCTGTGGTTAATTGCAGTAGGGTAATTACAGGTGATCTCGTTTTAAAGCGCTCAGCCCCTGAGCTGGGAGCAGCTGACAATTCCCACCCTCGGTGCCAAACTGGGCATTTCTGTGCCTGCTGCCTGTGGAGCTGGACCTTTGGAGCAGATAATGAGCTTTGCTGGGATGGGAGGGTCACTTGCCCTGGTTTCATTCTCTTAGCCCAGTGCATCTGTGGGACTCACAGAGCCAGCAGCCAGCCTGGGGTGCTGTCACTGGAAGGGCCAGGGCAGGGTCCCTGTGGGTTTTGGGCTGTGGGTGGCTCCAGAAAGGATTTTGGGGTGGGGAGGAGCAGAGTTGTTTCCGGAGGAGGAGGTGGAAACACGGCCCTGAGAACGTGGGTTCTGGTCTGACCCTCTGAGAGCATCGAGTCCAACCATTCCATGGCCACCACTGACCCATGTCCCCAAGTGCCACATCCAACTGGCTGTTAAATCCCTGCAGGGATGGGGATCCACCACTGCCCTGGGCAGCTGTGCCAGGCTGGACAGCTCTTTCTGTGGAGGAATTTTCCCAGTACCCACCCTGAGCCTCCCCTGGCCCAGCCTGAGGCCGTTCCCTCTCCTCCTGTCCCTGTTCCCTGGGAGCAGAGCCTGACCCCCCCGGCTGCCCCCTCCTGTCAGGGAGCTGTGCAGAGCCACAAGGTCCCCCTGAGCCTCCTTTTCTCCAGGCTGAGCCCCTTTCCCAGCTCCCTCAGCCGCTCCTGGGGCTCCAGCCCCTTCCCCAGCTCCCTTCCCTGCCCTGGACACGCTCCAGCCCCTCCAGATCTCTCTTGTCCTGAGAGGCCCAAAACTGATCCCAGTTTTGAACACATGTAGGATGGGAACACAGCCAGGAATCTGGGGCAGGAGGACCTTGAGCTCTCCCTGCCTTCAATGGGAAAAGCAGCAAAGGAGTGATGGAGGGGGCACACGTAGGGTCTGGTCCTTCCACGTTCCAGTTGTATGTGAAGCAAAACTTTAAAGAAAAAACAACTTTCCCTGTATGAGTCTCAAATCCTGCTCCTGTCCAAAGGAAAGGTTTGATGAAGAACTGATGAATTGGAGCTTTTCTTGGACAAATCCTGGTAAAATCAGAGCAAGTCATGGAAGCTGAAGCTGCTGCTTGGCCAGGAGTTACCTCAATCCTCAGGTGCCACCTGCAGCCCAAATGCTGAGTAACCTGCCAAGAGCTGGATAAATCATCTGTGGAATCCAAATAGCTGGAAACAGAAAATAAGCAAGTCCTGGGAATGTTGGAAGTCTGTCAGACATCCAAAACTCTCTGGTTTTAGTACTTTTGAATAGGTTTGAGGTTTTTCAGCCAGCATTTATCCATTGGGCTTCCTTGGTATGACAAGGAGTTGCACAAGCACAGTTAATTTCCCTTCACGTTGCCAGCTCCTGGAGAATTTCCATAAAAATCCTGTTTTCCTACTTTGAAACATAAGCAGTTGTTCAGTGTGCCGCATCTTGCAGAGATTTGGGGTGGGAGCAGCAGCCCTGCCTCCGTGCTCAGCTGCACGTGGGGCTGATGGCAAAGGAAGCGGCGAGGTCACGGGGACTCAGGGTTTCATCCAACATGGAAAATAACCTAAAAATAGAGCTGTGAGTGCCGGGCTGTCCTGTGAGACCATTGTCTGGGGTGAGGCGGTGTGGGACAGCCGGCAGCGTCCCGGTGTCCCGGCCTTGGGCGGATGTCCTGCTCCCGGAAATCTCCTGCTGGGAGTCCAGCGCAGCCGGGGCTGGGTGCTGCCAGTCCTGGGGGCTCTGGGGGAGGGGTTAGTGCCAAGGGGTTCTCCTGCCAGCCTGGATTGTGGTGTCCAGCTGTCCCCTGCCTGGTGGCACAGGATGGGGATGCTTCACTTGGAGCATTCCCTGAGCTCTCCTTCCCAGCGTATCTGCAGGGTCCCCACAGCTGGGGGGTCCCCCGAGCTTGTTGGGGAGGGGAATGGGGGTTCTGGCCATGGTGGATGTGTCTTCCCAGCGTGGTCAGGCCCTGTGCTGTGTCCTGGGCTGTGCAGCTCCAGGGAGGAGCTGGGCATCCTCTCTCTCTGCTTCCCTGGAGCACAGGGATCGCTGGCTCCTGGCTTGAGTAGCCCAGAGAGGCTGTGGTTGCCCATCACTGGAAGTGTCCAAGGCCAGGTTGGATGGGGCTTGGAGCAGCCTGGGATAGTGGAAGGTGTCCCTGCCCATGGAACTGGATGGTCCTTGTGTTGCTTCCAGCCTAAATCATTCCATGATTCTGTGATCCTCTCCTGTCTGTGTCTGTCACCGCGGGGACCATTGTCCCATCCAGTTTCTCCTTATTTGCTGGATTTGGGCATGAAGTGCTACTCAAGACCTCTGGGCTTGGCTGAGGGCTGTGAGAGCCCAGCCTGGGCTCCTGAGGACCACAGTGGGATCAGGGATGGGGACAGGGCCAGGCTGTGGGCAGGCTCTGGCAGGCCAGGCTGCCATGGACAGCTGCTGCCGTGTCCTTGGGGGTGGTGTAGCTTTGGATGGCCGGAGCTGGACTGTGGATGTGGGGATTGAGCAAAGCTCTGGGGGTTGGTAAAACCACGCTCCTGGGAGAGGAGCAGGAGAGGGGGTACTGGGGAGCCAGCCCCGGGGTCACTGCATCCCAGCTGAGCCATCCCTTCCTGCCACAGGCCTGCCGCGATTTCCTGGACTTAGCCGAGAGCCACAGCCGGAAATGGCAGCGGCTGCTGCAGCATGAGCGGGAGCAGCGGATCCGGCTGGAGGAGACCATCGAGCAGCTAGCCAAGCAGCACAACAGCTTGGAGCGCGCCTGCCGCGGGGCGCCCGGCCTGGCCTCGGGCACCGCCAGCATCTCCAGCACCGCCAAGGGTGAGCGCCAGCCTGGGGCTGCTGGGGATCCCGGGATGGGACAGGACTGCTG
>VZTG01005445.1:0-15607 GCA_013397845.1 Melanocharis versteri | reverse complement strand
CGGGTGACTCAGCAGAACAAGAAAATGACAACATCCCAGGAGTATGCATTTACCAGAACTGTGTGGTCAGAAATTTCCCAGTTAATGTGTTTGAGGCTGGAGGCTGCTGTTCTTGGAAATGAAATACCCTTTCTATGTTCCAGAGCAAGAACAATGAATCTCATTCTCAGGAAAGATTCTCAGAATCTTCTTCAGACATCATTCTGTGAGCCAGATTTTCAACTGGCATAAGCCAGTGTTGATCTGAGGTCAGTAACACTGATTTCAGCACTCAGCTGAAGACCTGAGTGCAGGAGCTGAAGACCTAAAATATATAGGAAATAACATATTTTTTGCATTACCTTTTCAAAGACAATTGTGACAAACTTTTTAATTTGTAAAATGTAATATTGATTGGTTCTTGTTCCAGAAACAGACTGACATTGGATGAGTAAAATACCAGACTTGAAGAGATCTACCAAATGATTTCTCAGTATAACTTTAAGCTGCTGTAACTTGTGGTTTTGCATTAGAGTGGTGCCCTGGTGACAGGTTGGATGTTTGTCTGATGGGGCACCAAGCCAGCCAGAGCAAACTGCTGCTCACCTGACCTGTGAGGTGCTTGAATTGTGAAGATTCAAAGCTGGTAAAGCTGACAAAATATATATATATTTGTATGTCAACTAATTCTGTGTAGATTAGCCTTGTACTAAAACAAAAGCTTTTGTGATCTTCAGCGGTTATCCTTCATTATAATTTCACATACTATTTGCTGAAAAGCAGCAATATCTGAAGGGAAATACTCTATATGCTCCTGTTGTATGTGTTATCTGGTGTTATTTCCATGTGTGCTGAATTAATTGAATGATGCAGCTGCTGGGACACTTTCCTTACATACAGCTGGATAGAAATTTTATTGTAATAGGAAATTACAATGGGAGTTTTGGTGTTAGTTTCATTTTGTTGAAGTCAATTGAAGGCATTTTTGTGTCTTCTATATATATTTTTTGTATGATTGGAAGTTCCGAGTGCTTTTGGATTTAAGCTATTAAAAGTGTCTTTTCTCCAGCTCATTGCACTGACCTAAAACCTCTGTGTACAGAGTGACTGAATTTGGCAGATGCCTTTTCCCCTGAAATGTGCTTAGACTGACTTGGACCCACACAATTTAGGAGTCTCATGTTTAAGTTTTATAAGAGGTACAATTGAAAATGACTGGTTTTGGTTATTCTTCATGATCAATAAATAACAGACTTCATGAACCACTGGGGTGTGCTCTGGGCTGGGTGAGAGTTAAATAAAATGACTCTCTGTGTAGCTTGTTTGATTTAGATTCATCAGCATCCTGAGTGTTTGAATTGAATCTTTCTACACTAAATTCATTATCATTAGGTAATCCAACACAACAGAAAATGTCTGTCAAGTTTGATATCTCCTCCCAGAGGAACTACAAAAAGAATCTCAGGACAGTAGACTATATTATATCATAGCTTGTGGTGGAAGTGAACTTCTATTGGGAGCAACATTCCCAATTTCAAATTTAAGCACCGAAATTGGTACTTCAGGGTTGGATTGGATTTGGGTCTTTTGTTGTTGTGTTTCGTTGGTTGGTTGTGTGTTTTGTTTTTATTTTTTCTTTTATTTTTCTTTTTTTGTTTGTTTTTGTTTGTTTGTTTATTTGATTGGTTGGTTGGTTTTGTTTTGTTTTTTGGGGTTTGGCTGGTTTGGGGTTTTTTTTGGCATTATCTTACGTGTTCAATTTCCTGGAGAGCAGGGCTTATGTGTGTGGTTTGAATTAATAGATTAGGGTTTCAGTTAAAGGCCTCTGGAGTCAATGAAAAAAATCATCTCAGTTGGGATGATTTTGCAATTAGGCCTTGATGTCCACACAACTGGAGCAGAAGAAACTTCAGAATATTATATTTTGCTGTAAGCATGCAGAATGTTGTTGCTTGGCTGCCACAGTAGAAGTTCTCCTGGCATAGCTCCATCCAGGTATGGGGTCAGTCAGAAGGATCAATTAAACTGAGTGCAATTTGAAATCTAAAACTTTCAAAGGTCAAAAAAAGATCTGGATGTTCTTTCTGATTGATTTTTGTGGGCCTGACACCCCTAGTCCTGCAGACAGCTCTTTCTGCATTGCCGGTTGATGGTTGCTGTCTTCTTAAGTCCAAAGAGGGTTACACTGAATGTTTCTGGAGTCAAAACATAAATGAAAATCCCACAGCTGTGTAAGTAGAAGTGCTGAATTCTCTGGGCACAGTGAGAGAACATGTGATAGTTTATATAATAAAAGAATGCATAGATTTGTTGTTTTGAATACCACATGTTCAATGTAGGTAAAGGACCTTCAAAACTTCTGCTTTATCTTCTACATAAGAAAGTGTAAATATAAATTTCCTCTTTAAATTAGTCCATATTAGAGTTGCATAGCATTTTCAATAATAAAACTCAATTTTGTTGTTCTGTATTATAAATTTGGCAGCTCTAGCTACTTATAAAAAAACTACGTTATTTATCCACTTTTAATGTGGGGTAGGTGACTCATTTTTTTAACTGCTTCCTTTGAAAAAAAAGTTTTCTAGAATTTAGTAATACAATTTGAGATGAGATATGAAGTTTCTCAAAAGAAGAATTTTAATTTTTTAAACAAACCACGTGTGGCATATATAAAAATGTTAAAATACATGGAGCCTGTTTTTTACAGTATTTGTGATGTGCTTGGCCCTCTGAGTTATGGTTCTGCTCCCCTGTTCAGCCATTTAAAACAGGAATATAAAGGAGTACATGAGAAATGCTTTAAAGTGATATGCAAAAGATTAATATCGTTTAAAAAATTTATTTCCTCCACTTGTCATGCAAATCATTGAATTTTTAGGCAATACATTCATTTGAGTATTTGTTAAGAGGGAATTCATATAAGGAAAAAATAGGCAGGAGGGAAAGGTGAGAAAGGATCTTTGAACCTGATCAAGATAAACAATTGTTTGCAAAAGCCTTTTTGTCCTGTAGTGGAAGAGCCCACTCATCCTGAGGGGAAGAGGCAATGCTGTAACCCAGCAGCCTCAGCCCAGCTGTGATGCTGCTGCTATCTGTTGACTTGACATCTCTCTCTTTCTCCATTACATCTTTTAATTGAGAGAGCTTTACTATGTATTATCACCACAACATGCTGGTTGCTCCAAAATAGAAGAAACAGACTTCTGAACCTATGGATAAGATGAGGAACGCTGAAGTTAATGTCCTGAACATGCAGCTTCTGGAATGCGTTTTTTTACCTCTGGCTGCAGGTCAAAGTCAGTGGGAGGAGGGCTTGGAAGACAGCTGCTGGGTGTAGTTACCTAAACAATGGAATCTCTGTCCAGAAGGCTGCAAACCCAAACCAGAGAGGGACGTATATCAATGAAACATTCCCCTTCCCATGCAATTCTTTTACATTTTATGGATTATTTTCCTGGGAGACTGATGTCTTCCTTCATTTTACTGTAGAACCTTATCCTTCTAGCCTTTACCAAAGACAGAATCTCAGAGAAGTGATGATGAGTAGTAAATGTCATTTTAGCTTTTTACAATTTTACTTTTTCACTCCTGAGTGTGAAATAGTAATAAAGCACATGCATGTTTCCAGTATCTTGAATGTCACATATCTAATCCGTGTGAAAAAAAAAAAATCCTTGTTTTAAGAATATTTTAGAAATATTGTTTTATTGGCAACACTTTTGGCAATATTTATAGAGAACACGGATATAGAGAAACACTATTGAAATTCTGTGAGAATTCACTTGTTCTTGGCATCTCCACTAAAACATCTCAGCAAGAGCAACAATATCACCACCCTGTGAGAATCAGGTGGGCAACATGTGATAGACAATACCACCAGTAGAGACCAGTTTTATGTTACATTATTGATCCTGAAGTCAACAGAGCAGTACTAGAACGAGTCAACAATTGCATTCTGTTACTCTAGCAGAATTATTATAGTGACAACTGTAGTTCAAGGACAGAAGATTTCATGTACCCTTAGCTATTTCCACAGCTTTGTGTAACTGATGCCAGCATAAAATGCTGTAGGCTTAAGATTGGACTTCTCTTCTTAGCCACATTCATTCTTTCTTTGCTAAATTAGGAAAAATTGGTCAGTGATAACCTGGAGCTGCTGCTTAACTTGCTATTGCACAAAGAGTCTAAAATAGAGCTATACACATACTAGGATACTTGTCTAAGCATAGATTATGATTTTTCTGGAAAAATATTTGTGTATATTAGTAAATAAAAGCTGATTTTCCTGTTTTAATTATTTATAATATCAGTGTTTTGCAAATCAGCTACTATAAACTACTATAATTATTGGTAATATTTAGTTTAGCACTGCATTTAAGGCTGAAGTGCCAATAAGAAAGGCTTCTGATTTTCTAAATGGAAAAATCTAGGCTGGGCTTGTGAGTAAGGGTAGAACAGGACAAGAACTCAGATCTTTAACATTCAAAGCCCTGAGCATGACACATAACCATGTTTAATTTCACTTCTTTTGAGTCTTAAGATCCTAAACTTTCTGAGGAAATGGCTCTTTCTACTCCACCACGTACAGCAAGGCTCATGGTAATTTTCTACTGTTGGAGCTGAAGTCAAAGGTAAATATTAAAATTAGCCAAAAAGCTGTGATTGGCACGAAGAGAGTTGATGTCAGGTGATTGCCAGGACTTTGGATTTTTACCTACGTTTTTCCTCAAGACTTCTTGTTCACAGTTTGAACAGAGAGCTTTAGAAGGCACTGCAATGAGAACCTCAGTGACTTTTGAGTACAGTCTATTTGGGTGTCTGGAGTATTGGAAAAGTATTTCAATGTTTGTCAAAGCAGCTTCTGTGGAGGTTATAAAAGCAGGCTGACCATTTCCCAAGTGTGTAGGTGAATTTTATGGTGCTGTTTATTTTTTTATTAATTTAAGTTAGAAAACTTTGATGCTTTTTTCCCAGCCTGTCCCATTGATGCAAATTTGTCTCTCTGACACACGAAAGTATTGAAATGTCTGACAGTAGCACAAGAAAGAGGGAGATCATGTGGTAGGATAAGTGGCTTTCATGTCTGAGGCAAGGGGATGCATTTGGTTAACTAAATTCCTTCAGGTCCAACTCAGCCTAAACGTCCTGTCCATCATTGTGAACTAGTGGTGTGAAGGCTGTAAAGTGCTCCTTTTACGTGCAGATCAAACATGCCCGTGTTCAGAGCAATCTGGACTTTTCTGCCTCTTTTCATTTCCCCCTAGACATAGATTAAGCATACCTGGTGTTACAGTTTTACCTTTTTTCCCTAAGGATAGTACTGGATCAACGTATGTATTTTTGCTTACTACAAAGAAAATGTAAATTTCCTTTCAAAGAAATGCTTTTTGGTTTCTAATTCTTCAGGCTTACCAAGAAATATATATGCTTGTGGGTACATACCATAAATGCACCTAGAAAACGTGGGCAATGTATTTACTGCTCATGTAGAAATGCTTCACATACCTCCTAGTAAAACAAAGGCATTTTTTAATTTGCTCTGTGACACGATGTAGATGTAGGAGTTCATAATAAAGCAGAATCAAAAGGAGCCACCGGATGTAGTGAAGACTATATGTATTGAGGCAGAAACAATTTGGAGGAAATAAAGTACTTGAATCTTGATCATAAATATTACACCCATGTAGTGCATTGCCATCTTTTTGCAGTGTTACATGTGTCTATTAATAATATATGATTGTGTGGGATTTACATTCTGGAGCTTCCTCCTGGAATAGCTGGAGTTCCTGAGTTCTGCTCACAGTGAAGAGAGTGCAGTGCTCACATAAAGCACATGTGAAGCTGTGCTGCCTGCAGGGTTTGCTGTGTGTTGCTGTCGCTGCCACTTGGGATTCCCCAGGTCTTTTCCCTGGGTCCTTCACTGGCACTGGCACTGGCACTGGTGCTGCTCAGAGGTCTCTCCAGGAGTAATGGAAATTTAATCTATTAGCAGTAAGTTATAGAGGTATTATTTCTTCTTTAATTATTCACCATAAATGGAGTTAATTGAATTTGGTTTTGGTTATGTTTGTGCTGTTTTGATTTTGGCCATTGAGGAGACCTGACATTAAGTATTTGAGTAATTTCTCTGCAAAATACCTGCTTTCCTTTCAATGGACGTTTACAGGGCAGGAGGCTGAGAAACTGCTCCCTTTAAAAGCATGTTTTCCATCTACTGAGAATACTTTTCCCAACATTTTTTTAGGAAAGAAGTTTTGTGTTATTGCTGAGGTTTATGCATAGTCTGGACATAAACTTTCTTGTCTTTAAAAAGAAATCTAAATGGGGCCAGAATCTGAGGTGCAATAATATTTCTGAGACTGTAAACCATAGCCCTCTAACAAAAGCAAGGTTACTACTAGGCCATGAAAGCTCAGAGAAACCTCAGAGCTGAGTCACGTTGGCTAATAGGATAAAGCCTTTAACTTGCTGAGCAGCATTAGGAGGTGCTGTGTTGAGTAACCTTGTCTGAAGAGAGGTGAAGCACACTTAGGAGAAATGTTGTCAGACACACACGTGGCAGAGGTGGCTACATGATCTTATAAATGCTCTGAAAACCCTGAAGTACTACATTTCATTTACATTTTCTTTCACTGTCCTGTAATGAAAACTCCTATGTTAAAAATTCTTTAACTGGAACTAGGGGAAAGAGCTGCTTTATTATGAAGGAGAAGAGTTAATTCACTTTGTTTTTAACACCGCTTGCTATGAAATATTAATTCTAGTATTGAAGTCCCTGTGCTGTAACAAAAGATTACTGTCACTGTAAAGAAAAAAAGTTTAATTGGAAAAGACCAAATGCAGTTGGTTAAATTTCAGTCATTTAAGTTAAATTTTATATCATGAAGGGTGTAGACTGACTTAGATCTTGTAAAGATTCATGTGTGGTAGCTAGTAGAATGAAGTTTTAGAAGAACAAATGAAACCACTTTTAACTGAAAGTGGGGAAAACGCTTGGCTTTTCGTTAACACGATCAGGTCACATAATGAACAAAGAAGTAAGCCAACATTTTCAGAAGAAAAGTTTGAAAATTGCTCATTTGGAAGTATCAAAGGGAAGCTACATGTTGCGGTGTGACCCTTGCCCGTGCAGGGCGCCTCGGTGGAAAGGGGTCCGCAACAAAACCCTAGCTGACTCGGAGCTGCGAGACTGGCACCTGAGCAAAAGCGGAGTCCTGGCCGTGGACGCACCCAGGGCACGACCAGGGCTCGGTGGAAAGAGCGCAGAGAGGCGAGGAAGGACGAGAGGGACTCTTCGTGGGTGGAAGGCAAAGGAGGGTTTATTGAGAGGTGTAGGGAAGGCTAACGCGAGGGAAAGTGGGGGCACGAAGAGCCCAGATGAGGAGTTACAACGACTTTTAAGGAGGAACAAAAGGGGCGGTTGCAGGGAAATCCTCCAATGCCCAACCGGCATGGAGGCGGAGGGAGCATAACAGACATCAAGGAACATCCAATCAAAATACAATGGGGGTGTAGCTTACAACAACAACCAACCAGCAACTTAGGAACTTGGAACTTTCTAGGAAAGATTAACATATTCATAACTGGGGTGGGGAAAGTTAGGGGAATTCCAGGGAAATTTATATAGGGCAAGGCGGGAAACAGAGCAGAGGATGGTGGGGAGTGTGGTACAATTAACAGCCAGGTATAATAAAGAAATAGGAAACCAACATTATAACCAGGGTAAACTTCATAACGAGATGGGAAAGTTGCATCTCCCTATGAAGGGGTGAGGCAAGTCTCCCTAAATTAGGGAATGTAGGGCAGTGGCCAGGTCGGCCCAATGAATATGCTTTGGTGGTTTGTGGCCTTGAGGCCCTTGAGCCAAGTGGCTGACTGCCGCCACAGCTACACTTAGCTGTGTGCAGTCCATGCTACAAAACTTGATCCTTCATCTTTTCAGAGCCTTGCGGCTCTGCTGTGGGTGGGAGCTCTCCATCACAGCCACACAGAAATTGTGTACCACAACCTTTATCACCGTTCATTGTAATCTATTGTGTTGGAAAGAGCAGTTACGAAAATAATCTGTCCTTTATTTTGCATTCTTCAGATAACTGATTTCAAAGAAGTGAAGTCAGCTACGTGGTAAAAAACAATTCTCCCAAGTATCCAGTGACAGGGCACATGGGAATGGTACAAAGCTGCACCAGGAGAGGTTTACACTTGGCATTAGGAAGAATTTCTTTACTGCCAGGGAGGTCAAAGTCTGGAAAAGGCTTCCTGGAGTGGTGGTGAAGTGCCCCAACCTTTCAGTGTTTAAGAGGCATTTGGACAATTTTCTCACTAAAAAGCTCTGTCTTGGTCAGCCCTGTACTGGTCAGGCAACTGGACAAATGACCATTGTAGGTCCTTTCCAACTCAAGTAGTCTATTCTGGTCTTTTCAAAACAGTGAATGTGGCTAAACCAGAAGAGTGTAGCCCCCTCTGCGTGCAACTTCACTCAGCTTATTCCTAGAACTGTGTCTGAGCCTGTGTGGGCTTCATGCAGCAGCCTGTCAACATTGTGGGTATCCCTGTAGGAATGAGGAATTTCCCAGCATTATTGCTACCTGGGAGTGTGTTGTTGGTGAACTATTACCCCATCGCCCTACAATAATTTTCTGCTTCGTGAAGTGTTTCTGAATTGCATTACAGCAGGCATTTATTTCCTGCCCTTGAATTGGAATGTCTCAGGGTGGTATTGCTGAGATGTGGGCAGTTATTACTGCCCTCCCTGAGAGCTCCTCAGAGCTGTTCCTCTCATTTCTGGTGATAATTGCTGTGTTAGGAAGCACTTCCTCTGTCCAAGCAGAGCACTCAAACTGCATCCAAAAATCCAGAACAGAGGGGTGTGGAACAGTTGAAAAATCTTACTAAATCTGCTTGATCAGTATTACTGCTTTTATAGATAGATGTACCTATGCTTTCATAATTTCTTGTCTGGTTTTGCCAGTGGCCAGGTTGCTGGTCCTGATTAGGAAACATCTCTTTGTGCTAAAGTTGTTAAATTTGCAAATGATTAGAGGAAATGTCTTTGGGAAATCTACAATCTTGTGTTTCACAAAATGTATAGACTACATATGGCAGCAACTGGCAATAGATTCAGAACTTTAATAAATCCAAGCCATGCAAAACTTGCAATTAATAAGAACTGCTCTCATGAGATACCATTACACTGCTTCCTTCAAAATACAGTGCTTCCCCCAACATGATAAGTCATGCATTTACTGCACTTTCATTGAAACTGTCCCAAGTGGGTTTAGTACAGTCTTCCAGCTTATTGTAAAGGCATTAAGCCCCATTTTCCTCTGACTATGTCACAATAAAAACCCAGGAGTAACTCCACCTAAAGTAAAGGGATTACACAGGTAACAATTTTTGTGAAGAGGAAATGCAAGTAAAATATTGACATAAATATACATTGTCTGGGATAACACTCAGACTGTAATTAAATAAGGAACCACTACTTTGGATGTACAACCACATCAGGAGATGTGATTGACTGGCTTTGGCTGGATCATATGCAGCTGAGAACAGAAATGCTAAAAACTCTTACGCAGAAAAATTAAAAGCAAACAAGGATGTTTAGGCATATGTGTTATATCAAAGTGTAGTTTAAAAATGGGTTGTGTTTTCTCAGTTAAGACAAAGCTAAACAGTTCGTGTGACACTACTTTCAGATAGGAAAAATACCCTTTCTGCTGGGCACAATAAAATTTAGATGAATGAAAGGGTTGATTTAAGTGATCCTTTGTCTTACATATGTGCATAAACTAAGGCATGATGAAATCTTTTGGTAATTCCTTCTAGCCATGAATATGTTTCTCTGGGTTTCTTTCTGGAGAGAAATCAGAAAACAGTTATTTCACAGGAATAAGGATTTCATATTGGACCACATAGTAAACCGGGAGTTATTAAAAAAAGAATCCAACATGTAGCCTATTTTGTATTTCCATATAAAAACATCAGGCTTTTGTTTGTCCGTCAGATGGGAGAGCTGTCGATTGGACATCTTGCTGCTGTTAAAGTGGATAGAGTCTTGTCCACCGGACACTGAATGTGCATTTGCACAAACCTTTACAGGGATCTGGTCACATTTTAGATGTAAAAAAAAATGATGAGTAGGGATATTTTTGCCTCACATTTTTGAGGTCTTGCATAGGTGGTGTCTTGCTACGGTTACTATCTTCTGGCTTCCTGGGGGCTTTGAAAATCTCTTATTATATCCAAAGAAGTCTAGATAATGCTACAATTCAGGTTCATTTGCTGCTGTGGAAAAAGAGGAGTTGTATCTGTGCAGAGGCTAAAGTGACTTCATTCCCCTAGTGGATTTCTCTCCCTGCACCTTTTTTTTTTTTAAATTCCTGTTGGCTTTGATATACAAGACAAACTAAAAAAGAGATCAGTGATTTTGAACCCCAGCCTGGAGGAGAAGAGCAAAGAACATATTATAAACGGGCAAAAATATATAGTGTTGGTAAAAACAGTTTCATGCCTGCTTCCTCATGTCCCTAAATACGTTTTTTTGTACAATATGTTAAAATGTGGGATTGGACAGTGCTGTTTTCCAGGCTCTATAGTCTCATATTGCCAGTAAAAAAAAGAAAAAAAATCAAAAGCAAACAAATAAAACCAAAACAAACAAATAAAATAAAAAAACACCTCAAAATCCTGATAGTTTTAGTCTTTTTGTAAATATCATTTGTGATGTGGAAATTCAGGCTTGTACCATTTTTTTCTTCATTCTATAAGGGAGCATTAAAGGCTCAGGTATTCTCCAGTCTTATGATTCGCAAAGAATCGTGAATGATCAGAAATGAAGATGACCCTTCACTGCACGCATAATTCAGCAATGTCTTTGACACAACTTCCTACTCCATGAATCACTTCCAGTTTTGTCTGGTTTAGTCATTATTCACCAAACAGTTCTCCCTCAGAATCAGCAGCTCAGCTGTGAACATTTTTTGGGTTTGCCATTTCTGAGGTTCAAACTCTTTTGATTGCACATCCCACACAGACAGTGCAAATCTCCTTTTGGGCAGGATTCTGGTAATATTTCAAGAACCACATCTGGGGCAAAATTCTTATTTTTACAAATAACAAGTTAAGATATTTGCAAGTGTTTTTGAGCATTGAATAATCATTATAATTCTGTTGTTGCTGGGAAAACTTCTTTGCTGCAAGACCCAAAGAAATTGAGCAAATGAGTGTGTCCAGAATGGGAATAAATAAATAGGGAAAGTTTTTTCAGCACTTGACCAGATTTCATTGGTGGCAAGTCTCTTATTAAAAAATTGGCGTATTTTCTGGGTCTGATTGGTTACTCAAAAAACCCCTAACATTTAAAGCAGCTGGAGCCCTTAATCACATTCTTAGATGATTTTACCTAGAAAACCAAACAGGAAACCAAGAATAGAACTTCTAGTTTTGGGGCTATGTTTCACAGGGGCCTGTAAGATGCCATACCTCAATCAAGGAGTGACGTATGGTGCCCTACTATTTCATTACCTGAGTCTTTATAGAATTTATCTTTGTCTGTGTGAGTCCAAGTTCAGGTTCATCCTCCCGTTATGGAAGAAAGACAAAGACTTCGGCTGCTTTCATCTTGTTGGTGATTTCAGTCCTGTTAATATTTTCTAAGTTATGTCCTGTGTTTTCTAAGTTAATTTCCTAAAAATTTCTCAGAAATGGTACTTTTAAAATTCTGCATGATTTCTGCTTTTATTTATTTTTTTCCAAGTTAGTTGAAAACATTTTACATTTTTAGTTTCAACAAGCACAAAATAAAATGAAATATATCTCTGCACTGAGTTCTGATGCTGCATTTGCTCCATATTCTACTCCCTCTGACTTGAGCTGACTAACCAGTTCTTGACTTTGACCTAGAGCTTTTCTGACAGATAACCAGCATCTCCTTCCCTGTCTCTAGCTAGTCTGCAGTGAGTATGTGTCTGAATTGCCAAACACACATAAATCATGTCTTAAGGCCATCTTTATTTTGCTCCTGCTTCCTTAGGAAGTGTATCATCAATCAGTGTGAGCCCATGTCTCTGTAATCCCCAGGACTGCTGTTAGTGCTGGAGGCAGAGAACAAGGAGCCTGCACTTGGAAAAGCAAAGAGTAAAGCCAGGAAGGAGAACTGGTACAAATTCTGCTGATGGAGTGAAAAGAAACTGAAGCAAGTAACAGGAGTGTTGTCAGATCAGTGATGTCCTTGCAGTTTTTCCACTCTTTATCTGCGAAAGATATTGTACTTGAAATCATCCCGAGGCAGAGTGACAGTGGTGATTGAGGAAGCAGCTGTGCTAATGGGCACTGTGCATTGCTGTGCTCTGTCTCTGGTGAGCTCACTGACTAATTCCTAAATTCCGTGCAGTTCCTGAGAGAGCACTGCTTTATTCCTGGGGAGGCTGTTTTAACCTTGGGCAGGTGATAACCAGAGAGTGAATGTCAGGTGCACAGCTATTTGTTAAATTGCCAAAGGGCCCATGAGAAATTCCTTTCTACTATTGGGTCTGGGCAATGCATTGAAGCATTCTTTTTGCAGAGATGCCCGACTGGACAAGTCTCAGTCCTAGAGTGCAGAACATAGGTGGCAGTGGTAACTGGCTGTGTCTCATTCTCTTAGTGTTCACTCTCCATCTCCCCAAAATGAATAGGTTCATTGAAATAAAGGAAATATTGTTTGCCTTTCGGAAATGTTCTTGTGTGGATAGAGCTGCAGAGAATTCCTCTCAGTCTGCTCTTGTATCACCTCAGGCTATGTTCCGTCAGATATTAGTAAGTCTACAGAAATTTGGGCAGAGTCACTGTTATGATAAGAGACACTAAAAGAAAATTCATATGGAAAGAAATACAGGTAATTTTGAGGCATTTTCTCTGAATCAGTTTTCATTTACTCCTCCTTACACTGAAGCTAAGTAGCACTTTGTTGTTAATTATTAAGGCATAAAATCAATCTGGAATATTGGAACAGTTTTCAATTATTATTTTATTTAATTTCCAATTAATTTATTATCCCTGTTTTCTGTTCAGTTACCATGAATTGTCTGTTAAACCCTGATTGCAACTGTTTTTACAAAGCATGAAGTGTGACTCTTACATTTCTATTGCATGGATACTTGGGGAAATTCAGAATAATTAACTTTGGCTAGGAGAAGCACCAAAAGACTTGGAAAATCTTGGTTGAGATTCTTGTGTCCAATTGAATTCTTACCCCACGGAAAAATCTTGTTCTGAAATTAGAGAGCTAGGTAGAGAAATCTGAGATCTTTCTTTTAGGTCCTGCTCGCAATCCAGAAGTATATACAATATTTTCAAGGTATTTTGATACTTGTCTTGATGGTCCTTGCCAGAGCCCAGGAGTGCATGAAAATGAATGGAAAAAAAAAACCAACTCTGTCAATTGAACAAATGACAGTTTTCAAAGCTGATTCAAGGCTTGGAAAAAGAGTTCATTTTTATTTCTAGGGTTTCCCTTCTCTGTTTTGTGACCTCCCCTCCTTTTATAAAATTTATATACAGAGGTGGCTTTAGCTTTTTTTATCATAGTTAACAGGGTGATGTTGATTCAATTGCTGTGTATTTCGAAAGATGAATTGCTTAGTGTTCATCAAAATGTTTAGGGCCATCTCTAAGTGTCAAAAAAAGTACTTCTGGAGGCAGAACTTAGAGAGGTACTGAGAGTGATGAGTAATGGACATAGAATTGTTTGAATAATGACTTCTTGCTTCCTGACCCTTCTAGCATCCACATTTTAGGCATGAGAAGTGGTGTCTGAAGTCCCAATATAAGAGAGGCTTTTGGCTGACATTCCCCTCAAAGCTTATTCTACTTTGAGTGCATTTTTCTGACTGCATTCAACATGGAAAGAGAAACTGTGTAAGGTTTGATGTCGCATCTTATTTAGTGTCAGTTCAGAAACTCAGAGGAGGAATTCTGTACATGCAGAGGTTTTAATTATATATTTTCTACTGATAATAAAACAACTAAGGTAAAAGAAAATTTATATTGAGCATGAATGTCAAACTGAAACAAAAGGTGAAAATCCACATTTTTGCATATACTATGCGGGGAGGTTAGTAGTATCTTACTTGTTTTTGAAATTGCCATGAAGTATTTGTTGCTAACTAGGATGGGTTCATTTTGGGGTCCATTAATTTTAGCCAATAAAAATTTGGCTCAGGAGAAGGTGAAGGAAGTAGCTTGGAAAAAATAGAAGCTATGAGCAATCTGTCAACTGTTCTTACATATGAGCTATGCATATTCTGCATAGGAAAGTTGAAACTAAGGAACATTTTGCTTTAATAGGGTCAAAGTCTTTAGCATTTAGATGAATAGTTCTTTGTAAAACAATGCAATATGTATTTTAACATGTTTAAGGGAAATAGTTTAAAGCTATTAACTTGATTCAGTAATTCAGAATTAAGTATTACTTAAACTATGTCAGGGACTCTGGATCTTTTATTTTTCATTAAATGCAGAGAGGTTTATGCCAGCAGAAATGGACTATTTTCCTACCAGACTATCTCACTGACAATTGGAACTCAGAGACAGCCCCTGAAAACATTACTAAAGGCTCAGTTTTAGCATCAGAATTAAAGAATGTGTATGTGGAGAGATATGCTGGAAGACCCCTCTATTCTGGCTGTGCCATGTAAAATGGAGAGTGCAGTTAATCCTAAAATGGTTTTAAAATTTTCCAATCTGTTCCAACCTTACAGTATAATTCTTCAAAGAAATGTGATTAAAGCACGTGCACAATCTTTGTGAAGGAAAGTTAAAATATAGTTTGATCAAGTCCATTTCAGACTCCTGTAAAAAAAGTATCTGCTTGTTTTAGAAATGAAAACTTACTCATGAAATAGACTTAATCTTGGTTGCTTTTTTTTTAATATAAATGATCTATTGATCAGATTTACGTATTATAAGAGGTATGAAGGCAAGTGCTGACCTGCTGTATGTCATGGAACTGTCACTGCAGTTGGCCATTCATTTTCAGCAGCTAAGCATCTTGATCTGTGTCCTCACCTTAAGTTTTAGGGATACATATTTAGTTGGTTTCAGTGAGGTAGACTTAAATATGGCAACCTTTGGAAGGAGAATGGAGGCCTTTGGTGTCTTTTTGATTTTGTTGCTCTTTCTATTTTGGAGGATATTGTCATTTTTATCACTTTTTTATTCAAGATGGTCTGATTCTCAGCAACGGGACATTCCACAATCAAGTTGTGTGCTTGCCGCTGCCCACGAGCTTGCCGATGGCCCGGCTGGCAAGCCTGTCAGCGACTGGTGAAGAGACGTGCCCTGAGCCCGACTCCGAGGGGTTTGACCTCAGTCTCGGAGGGCCGTCCAGTCTAGGCTTCAATGGCCAGTCTGGATAGGCTCACAGCTGCTCTGCGATGATCGTGGTGGGCGCACAGGTGAAGGGCGAAGGAAGACTCTGAGCCCGCTTGTGTTCCCAAACTCCTTTATTGCCTGACCTCGCGGTCAGGGCAACGTGGGGTTGGAAGGGAGGCGAGGCAAAGAGCCCCGAATACAAAAAACAGGGGGTTTTATAGGGTTACACGGAAGGCGGGGAAAAGCACAACCCAATGGGGAAGAAACACGTAAT
>VZTG01005444.1:0-10762 GCA_013397845.1 Melanocharis versteri | reverse complement strand
TTTTCCTTCTCCACCTGAAATCCAGAGATTTTCCCTTTTCCAGCTGAAATCCAGAGACTTTTCCTTCTCCACCTGAAATCCAGAGATTTTCCCTTTTCCAGCTGAAATCCAGAGACTTTTCCTTCTCCAATTAAAACTGAGATTTTCCATTTTCCAGCTGAAATCGAGATTTTTCTTTTTCCAACTGAAATCCAAGGATTTTTCCTTCTCCAACCGAAATCCTGATTTTTCCTTCTCCACCCGAAATCCAGAGACTTTTCCTCCCCCAGCTGATCCTGCTGCTGGCAGCAGTTTCCTACTGGGAGCATCTCCCACACCAGAAATTGTAGGAAAATCGGGATATTGGGAAGAATTCCAGTCCAAAACCCTCGGAAAGGGCGGCCCAGGGCAGTGGAAGGATCTCACAGCTGCAAGTGGCCCCCAACACCGGAGGGATTTTCCATGGTTTCTCCATGGTTTTTCCATGGTTTTTCCATGGTTTTTCCATGGTTTTTCCAGGCAGATGTTGGGAATGGATGGATTGGGATCAGAACTAAACCTCGGGATAAACCGGGCTCATGGAAGCAGCCAGGCTTTTCCCAGAGGTGCTGCCCCAGACGAGGAATAAAAAACAATCCACGAATGCAAAATTCCCACCTTTTCCTCTGGAAATGGAGTTTCCACGGATTTTCAGGACGCGGCTCCGCTCCCTCCTACATTAATTGTCCTTGGTCTAAAACCTGGGAATTTTGATCCCGGTTTGGGGTGGGATCCTCTCTTTTTGCTGAATTTAAAACACCTCAGGGAGCCAAGGTGGTCGTTCCTAAGCAAACCCAGGCGCCGGATCGGATTTTTTCGGGATCAAAAAACCTGGGAATGAGGACGTGGAGACCTCGGGATCCTTTCCAGGATTTATTCCAATGGTTTTCAGGCGCTGCAGGGAATTTTTGGCAGCTTTTCAGGGCACTCTGCAACCTGCAGAGAGCTGCACTCGAGCTCTGCCAGCTCGGATTCGATGCCGCCGCAAAATCCCAACGCATCCCATCGGACGGGCAGGGAATTTTCGGGAATTTTATCCGGGAAGGGAAGGTTTGTGTTCCTGCATCACGTTTAAAAATAAAATAAAATAATAAAAAAAACCTCTTTGTGTCATCGGAAGCTGCAGCGAATCCTGGGGGGGGGTGGTTTCCAAATTCCCACAAAACAAAAGAACAAAAGAATTCCGACAAAAGAATTCCAGCAAAGGAATTCCAGCAAAGGAATTCTGACAAAGGAATAACGACAAAGGAATAACGACAAAGGAATAACGACAAAGGAATAACGACAAAGGAATTCCGACAAAGGAATAACGACAAAGGAATAACGACAAAGGAATAACGACAAAGGAATAATTCCAAAGGAAAGGTTTCACCCGGGAGGGAAAAGCTGGAAAGACCCAGCCAGATGAGGAAATGATGGAGCCTCTCTTCCCGCTCCAGCAGATGGAAAAATGAAGGGATAAAAACTTCCTCGGGCTGGATCAAAAGTTGGAATTTTCCCTCTGGAGAAGGACAGGTCCCCATCCCCGGCTGGGCTGAAAAATCTCCTCAGGGCAGGGATCCTCCACCCCAAATCCTCCCATTCCCGTGATTTCACGGCCTCCTCCCAGCTGCCCGTGGAATTAAAAAATTTTAATTTTAAAGGTGTGGTTCTGACACCTTTCCCCGCTTTTTTTTTACAAAAAGCAGCTCTTGCTGCCCCTTCTGCTCCCCAAAACCCCGATTTTGTCACCTCTCCCAGGGCTGTCGCCTCGCTCAGGTGCCACCCCACTCTTCCCGGGAATTTCGGCACTTGGACGGCAAAAAAAAGCAACGTTTTGTTCAAAAAATCCCCCAGTTCCATGATTTTCCACCGAGAGGGAGCAGCAGTGTGAGGAGCAACCTCCCTGAGGCGGAGAAATTCCCTCTGGGAAAAGGGGAAAAACAAAAATAATCCCTCCCAACAAATTCCCTGCGGATCTTTTGGTTGTGGAGGTCACAGCCTGAAAATTGCCGATGAAAACAACCGAAGCCAAGCACTCGAATCCAAATATTCCCTCAGGATTAGTGGGGTTTCATCATCCAAAAACCATCCCAGGCTGGGAAAAAACAGAATTTATCCCAAAATTCTATATGAACAGAATTTATCCCAAAATTCAATATTAACAGAATTTATNAACAGAATTTATCCCCAAAATTCAATATGAACAGAATTTATCCCAAAATTCAATATTAACAGAATTTATCCCAAAAAATTAATATTAACAGAATTTATCTCAAAAATTCAATATGAACAGAATTTATCCCAAAAAATTAATATTAACAGAATTTATCTCAAAAATTCAATATGAACAGAATTTATCCCAAAAAATTAATATTAACAGAATTTATCTCAAAAATTCAATATGAACAGAATTTATCCCAAAAATTCAACATTTCACCTTCTGGTCTCAAAGGGATTCTAACCAAGAACGAGGAAAACTCTGAAAATTCCCAATAAAAACAACCAAAGCCAAGCACTCAAATTCAAATATTCCCTCAGGATTAGTGGGGTTTCACCATCAAAAAACCATCCCAGACTGGGAAAAAACAGAATTTATCCCCAAAATTCAATATGAACAGAATTTATCCCAAAAATTCAACATTTCACTTTCTGGTCTCAAAGGGATTCTAACCAGGAACGAGGAAAACTCTGAAAATTCCCAATAAAAACAACCAAAGCCAAGCACTCAAATTCAAAAATTCCCTCAGGATTAGTGCGGTTTCACCATCAAAGAACCACCCCAGACATGGAAAAAACCAGAATTTATCCCAAAAAAATCAACATTTCACTTTCTGGTCTCAAAGGGATTCTAACCAAGAACGAGGAATTTGGGAAATGCCAGAGTGACCAAGAGGGCTCCATGGTGGGATGTGGATTTTAGGGAATATTGGGGGTGAAGGTCTGGGAATGGGGAATATTCGAGTTAAACTGCAGGTTTAAGTGGAACACTCGAAATAAATAAAGCAAATTACACATAAAACCAGTTTCAGAGCCAAGTAACAGCCTGTGGTCCAAGGCGATTAATTGTAATTAATCACAATCCCTATCAGAGGAGATAAGCGTGTCTGAAACTCTCTGATAATGGGGGTTTTTTTGGCCGGAAAACAACAATTTCTGTGAAGTCAGATATCTCATTTACAACAGAAATTTACATAAAAAATTCCTCCCAAGGCAGAGCAGTGATTTCCAGACTCGAGTTCACTCCCTGCCTTTCATAAAAACCAAAACGAGTTTGGAGCTGCACTAAAAAACACCCGTTTTTATCAAAGCCTTGGGGGAAATCCATGAATTTTACGTCCTGACCGGAGCACCCCAAAAAAGCAAAGCTCCACCCAGCACCTCCCGCGTCGCTCCGGACCATCACAGAACGCACATTTTCCATGGAAAAACCTCCTTTTCCATGGAAAAACCTCCGTTTCCGTGGAGCGAGGGCCACGTTTTACACCTATTTTTGCGCCATCCGAGCTCCTGCTTGTTCCATCTCTCCCAAATTATCCCCCCGTAAAGAGCGCGGACCCAGAGCTGGGCAAGCTCTGCTCCAAACCAAACCTTCGCGGGATAATTTCAGGACAATCTGGGATTAGGATTGTGCAAGACCACAGCCGAAACTTCTTTTTCTCCCCTCACAAGGCCGAGTTTCAGCTCTCAAGGGGGACCAGGAGGCCTCCAGCCCCTCCGGGAAGGGATCACAACCCACCCGCGCTGTTTTTACCCCCCAAACCCCACTCCTGCAGGGCACCTGCATCGCCCGGCGCCGCTCCAAAAAAAAGCGCCGCGGCTCTCCCAGCTGCTCGGGCCTTGGCATCAGCCGCTCGGGGAGGCCAACATGTCCCTGTCGAGGCACAGGATTTCAAAACCAGCTGGTTCCTACGTGTGCGGGGCTCGCAGGAGCTCCGGGGCCAGGCCTCCCCCGAGCTCCCCGCGGCAGAGGGGCGAAGGCGGCGTGGCCTCCCCTCGGCTTCCCCGGGGAAGGGCGGCACGCAGCCCGGAGCCCTCCTTCACCCGGGCGAGGGCGGGATGGAGCCGCTAAATCGTCTTTTTCCCCGCGGAAGGGCGGGATGAAGCCGGTAAATCGTCTTTTTCCCACGGAAGGGCGGGATGAAGCCGGTAAAGCGTCTTTTCCCCGCGGAGAAGTGGGATGGAGCGGTAACCCTCTGCTTCCCAGCGAAGGGCGGCATGGAGCCGGGAATCCTCTTCTCCTTAAGGAAAGGCGGCATGGAGCCGGGAATCCTCTTCTCCTTAAGGAACGGCGGCATGGAGCCGGGAATCCTCTTCTCCTTAAGGAAAGGCGGCACGGAGCCGGGAATCCTCTTCTCCTTAAGGAAAGGCGGCATGGAGCCGGGAAGCCTCTTCTCCGTAAGGAAAGGCGGCATGGAGCCGGGAATCCTCTTCTCCTTAAGGAAGGGCGGCATGGAGCCGGGAATCCTCTTCTCCTTAAGGAAGGGCGGCATGGAGCCGGTCGCCTTGCCCTCTCCCAAGGAAGAGCGGGATGGAGGCAGGAATCCCCCGCTCCTAGAGAAGGGCTGGATGAAGCCGGTCGCCTTCCCCTCTCTTAGGGAAGGGAGGGATGGAGCCGGTCGCCTTTCCCTGCCCCAAGGAAGAGCGGGATGGAGCCGGTAACCACCGCCCAACTCGCAGGGAAGGGCGCGATGGAGCCGCCCGCCCTCGCCCCCCGGCCCCGCTTACCCGCGCCCGGCTCGCCGCTCNTGCTTGGTCATGGCCGGCTTTTCCTCTTCCCGCGGTCACCGGCGCTGCTTGGTCATGCCCGGCTTTTCCTCTTCCTTCTTTTCCTTTTCCGTCCCTCAGCGCTGCTCCCTCCTCTTGAATTCCTGGCTCGGAATTAGTGTTTGCCCTTGGTGTGGATCTTGCCCCTGTCCTGCCTTGACCTCCTCCTCTTCGATCACCTCAGCCGCTCCATGCCTGGCTTCAGCTCTTCCCGCTGCCCCTTCCCTCATCCCCTCACATCATGGCGAGAGACCCCTTTCTCTCCTCAGTCCTTCCCCTTCCATGTTTTCCCTCTTTTGGGTCTTGCCTCAGTCGCCCCCAGTTTCCTCCCTGACCAGCTCAGTGCGTGTTCAGCTCTTCCCACTGCATCTTTCCTCGTTCTTCTCCTGCCCCGAGCCCTCATCTCAGTGCCTTCCCCAAAGCTGGGTTTTGGACATTCCTTCAGTCCCCAGAGTCCTTCCCTTGTCCCCTCACGGTCATGGCCAGAGCTCCTTTTCTCACCTCAGTCCTTCCCCCTCAGTGCTTCCCCTCAGCTCCTTGTTTTGGGCCTTCCCTCACTACCCAAATTCCTTTCCTCATCCCTCATATCATTCCCTGAGCCCATTCCCTCCCCTCAGTCCTTCCTCCTGTGTTTCCCCTCCGCTCCTTGTTTTGGGCCTTCCCTCACTACCCAAATTCCTTTCCTCATCCCTCATATCATTCCCTGAGCCCATTCCCTCACCTCAGTCCTTCCTCCTGTGTTTCCCCTCCGCTCCTTGTTTTGGGCCTTCCCTCAGTCCCAAAATTCCTTTCCTCATCCCTCACATCATTCCCTGAGCCCATTCCCTCACCTCAGTCCTTCCCCCTCAGTGTTTTACCTTAGTTCCAGGTTTTGGATCTTCCCTCAGTCCCACAACCCCATTTCCTCATCCCTCACATCATTCCCTGAGCCCCTTCCCTCACCTCAGTCCTTCCCCCTCAGTGTTTCCCCTCAGCTCCTTGTTTTGGGTTTTCCTTCAGTCCCAAAATTCCTTTCCTCATCCCCTCACTCTTTGCATCATGGCCGGAGCCCCTTCCCTCAGCTCAGTCCTTCCCCCTCAGTATTTTATCTCATTTTAACTCCCCTCAATCCCCTCAGCCCTTCCATACCCGACTTAGCTCTTCCCACAACTACAGAAGGACGAGCTGTCTCCTTGCCGGGCTGATCCGGGCAGATTCCAGGCAGTGCAGAAAAACCGGATTATTTATCTTCTTTTCTTGCTTTCCGTACGTGTGTGCGGCCTGGAGCCACCCCGTGAGGGACTTCAGGGGAATCCCAACCCGTGGGGGACAAGGGGGCACCGGGAACGGGGATGGGGCTGAGGAATGAAGGGAAGCACTGAGGTGAGGGACACAAAAATGGGGTGAGAAGATGAAGGAAGGGGCAATAATGGATAAAGAAATACGGGGGGAAGGGGCTGAGGGAATCAGGAAAGGGGGTTTGGGTGGAATGAGGGGAAAGGGACTGAGGGAAGATCCGAAATGAGGAGCTGAGGAAAAACACTGGGCCAGAACAGAGGAAAAATGATGGGGAAAGGCCCTGAGGGAAGAAGAGACTGAGGGAAGATCCAAAATGAGGAGCTGAGGAAAAACACTGGGCCAGAACAGATAAAAAATGATGGGGAAAGGCCCTGAGGGAAAGGAATGAGGGAAAAGCCAGGGGAAGGAGCTGAGGGATCAGGGAAGGAGTTTTGGAGGGATTGAAGAAAAACACTGGGGGGGAAGGACTGAGGTGAGGGAAGGGGTTTAAGGAATGATATGAGGGATGAGGGAGAGAAGGAATGAGGGGAAAGGGACTGAGGGAAGATCCAAAATGAGGAGCTGAGGAAAAATATTGGGCCAGAACAGATAAAAAATTATGGGGAGAGGCCCTGAGGGAAGGGAATGAGGGAAGATCCAAAATGAGGAGCTGAGGAAAAACACTGGGCCAGAATGGATGAAAAATAATGGGGAAAGGCCCTTAGGGAAGGGAATGAGGGAAAAGCCAGGGGAAGAGGCTGAGGGATCAGGGAAGGGGCTCATTCAAGTCCCTTTTCATGGTTCTGAGTTGCCTCACACCAGTGTTGAACCCTACATGGAACAGCAGGAGCAGATGCCCATTTTTAGGGTTCACCAGGCTCGGCAGGAACACCACGAACGCGTCAAACGGCGAATGTCGCAATCGAATTTGGAGCAGGGAACAGAGAGATCTGGGCTTGCCCAGCCTCTTACACCAAGAGCTTGTGGGAACAGCCCGTGCAGAACGCTGGGGCAAAGGTTGTGAGTCTTGGAGGGGATTCCACTTGGAATTCCGGGTGATTTTGGCAGCGGGATCCACGGTGCTGCGTCCGTAATAAATTCACGGAGAGGCTGGTTCCCCATCCTCGCTGGGATTTGGGCATTCTCAGTGCTCAGTGCCCGGGTTTAGCTCTGCTGATCTTCACAGGAAAGGTTGGCAAATAAACTCAAAAAAGGGAGAAGGAACAGCGATGGGACAGCTCGTTTATAAGTCACTAATTACCCGAATAAGTCAGGAACATGCCTTTACAGATGTTTCACCCTTCCTAAGAATTTGCTATGGCAGCAGAGAGTCCAAAGTATTTCTGCCTGGTGAAAAATGAAGGTGGGGTGAAGAAAAAGTGATTTTTTGTGGGGGGCAGGGCACCATTTATAGCAAATTTCCCAGCAAATTTGCCAGATCCCTGGATTTTTCTAGCTCCTGCTGGCAGATGACAACCTGGAATTCTTGCTGAGGCAGAAACATGTTCCTGGTTGCCCTTTTAAGGGGAAAAATCTACAGCCCTGTGCCTTGAGCTCAGAGATGTGAGGAGGTCAGAACATCCAAATTTCCACCTCCGGTGGGATCATTCGGTCCCTGTCCCGAAGAAATCCAAGGATTTTAATGTTGGGAATTACTTCTGCTGCGGAAATGCAGAATTTCATGCGGCAGCTCCTTTCCTAACGCATAGAAAAGCAAAAAAAATTCGAAGCAATTTTGTCCTCAGCGGCTCTGATGGTTGGACTGGATCGTCCTAAAAAATCTTTTCCACATTTCATCATTTTGTTGATTTTGTGGGGGGAGAGGAACTGGAGCCTCTGGAGCTGGAGCCCATTTTTAGGTGGAGTTTTTCTGTCCCTTTTCGGTGCCTCACCGCTTTTTTGGGTGGTGACAAGCCCGGCCCGTGATGTCACCGTGGTGGGGAGCTGCTTCCTGGCAAGGCTCTCTTCTGGCTTCTTTGAAACTTTGACTCATAAGGCTGCAGCATGAATAAAAGAAGTCATTTGGAGTTTTATTTCCTCTTTTATTCAGGAAAAAAGGGAACGATCCCGAATTCCGTCGGCCACTCGGTGCAAGGAAAAGAGTTGCAACAGATTGAGTCAAGGAGGAGGTGGGAGCAGCGGTTCCTGAGGGCATCAGGGTGAAGCAAATAATTAAATTTATTAATTATTGACTGTGCGGGGCGCTGCCGGGAGAGCGGCGTGCCAACACGGCCTGCAAAAAAAAACAAAAACAAAGAGGAGAGGATCCTTTTCCTGCCCTGGGTGAATCCCAGAAATCCATGGAAACGCTGAGTTTTCTCTGCTTTTCTCTCATTTCTGATCATGGAAGGGTTTGGGTGGGAAACATCTCCTAATTCCGTGTTTCCGGAGTTCTTCCATGGACACCTCCCGCCATCCCAGGCTTTTCCAACCCGACCTTGGACTCTTCCAGGATGGAACAACCACAACTTCTTTGGGAATTCCCTTCCGAGGCCTCTCCCCCTCCCCAGATAATTCGTGGCTTGGTTTCCCTTGATTTCCTAAAGTTTGGGATCGTTTCTGTCCCTTCCGTGCATTTTTCAAGCTGTTTTGACTGCGGTTTTCCCGGCTGGATTTTCTCAGGTTTCTCCAAAATCTGTGGTTTTCTGCTCACAAGCTCGAGTTCAGAGAAAACCTGGCTGAGAAAACTCTGCCTGAGGACCTGGAGTGAAAAAGAAAGCGAGGAAAAAGAACTTCAATCCTTCTTTAATCTCATTTTTTTTTGGCCACTGCCGCTCGGGAGCCCGGAAAAGCTGCAGAATTCGTGGTAAAATTGTCATTTTCACGCTAGAAAAAAAAATTGATGCCAAAATTTCTGGGCTCTCAAGAAGGGCTTTGAACCCTCCTCCTTTAATCCAGGTGGACACAAAGAGGTTTGCTCTGTTTTCTCTCAGGTTTTGTCAAACCAAATTGTAGGGAAAAAAAGTGTAAAATGCAAAATCTGGGCTTTTTAACCCAAATTTTTAATTTATTCTGCACCACTGCCAAAGTGGTTTCACTCCCTAAAGGAGTCTCGCCCCATTCTTCACTCAACTCAAGAAAAACTCCTTTAATCTCCAACATCTCGCAGCAAATTTTGCCTAATTTTGTTTTATTTCACCCTTAATTTTGCCACATCTGTCAAAAAAATAGGTGAAAATCACCAAAAACACCCCACAAGAGAGCGATTTATTTTATTTCACCCTAAATTTTGCCACATTTATATAAAAAAAAGGTGAAAATCACCAAAAATACCCCACAAAAGAGAATTTTTGGTGCTTTTTCCCGGTGTCTGCTCCCATCCNTTAATTTTGCCACATCTATCAAAAAAAAAGGTGAAAATCACCAAAAATACCCCACAAAAGAGAATTTTTGGTGCTTTTTCACGGTGTCTGCTCCCATCCCAGTCCAACCTAATTCAGATTTTTGCTTTCTGGTTTGATTTCTTCTTGGTTTTGGTTTTTTTTTCACAATTTTGACGTCCTGCGGCTCGCTGAGAACCCGAGGTGCTGCTGGAGTGGTGAAGCCAAACGTTTAAAACAGTTCTGGTGGCTTTTTAAGCCAGACCTAAAGTTAAACCGCGCCTGACAAAAGGCTTGAGCTCAACCCGGTTTATTTTAGTTCTGTGGTGTTCTCCCCGCTGTGAAAGCACACAGAATCCTCAGGAAATGACTCAAAAATGACAAGAAAGTGAGAAAATGCAGATGAATCTTTTCAGCAGGGAGAAAATTACTTTTTCTTTCCTGGCCTTTTTTTGCCATTTCCCCTCTGTTTTCTACAAAATCGTTCTTAAAAATAATTAATTGTGCTGCCTAACGAACGATTTTGCAACGTAAACCTGATGATTTCTAAATCTTGAGTCCAAATACGAATTATTGACATTAATTGTTGTTTTTTTTCAGGAACAGCTGGAGCCAGAGCTCTTCCCAAAAGGTTCGGTCCTGGCAAAAATCTTGGAATGGTTTGGGTGGGAAGGGACCTAAAACTCACCCAAATTCCATGGGCAGGGATGGAATTATCCCTTCCATCATCCCAGATTTCTCCAACAATTCCAGGGGTGGAGCAGCCACGATTTCTCTGGAAAATCTCCTTTTTTTTTGGAGAGATTTCATCCTTGAAAAATCCTCCAGCTCTCCCTTGGCAGGAGGGAACAATTTGATTTTTATGGAATTATTGCCACTGGTTTTCCAGCTCCAGCCTTGCGCTGACCAGAAGTTTCCCACTGGATTTCTGGGATTTCATCCTGCTGCGGTGGGAAAATTGGGTTTTTCCAAAGCGATTCTTTTTTTCCAAAAGGGGTATTTTCTTCCAAAATGGGTATTTTCTTCCAAATTGATATTTTCTTCAGAATTGATATTTTCTTTCAAAATGGATATTTTCTGCCAAGTTGATTATTTTCGGGAGAAAACCCGGGATTTTTCCATCCCAGCAGGGAACAAGGACAGGGTGGGTTTTTATGTGAGGAAGTGAAGTCGCTGCAGAATACAAGCAATGGAATTTTATTTTTATATTTTTCCCTAAGAAAATGGAATTTCCTAAAAAATGTCAAAGCGAAGAAATGCTGCGGGATCTCTCCTTGGAGGAGCAGCTCTCTCTGAAGGGAGAGTAACCCCTGACCAGTAACCCCAGTAACCCCACACCAGTAACCCCAGTAACCCTGCACCCCACACCAGTAACCCCTGAACCCACAACAGCAACCTCAGTAACCCCAGTAACCCCTGCA
>VZTG01005442.1:488363-507000 GCA_013397845.1 Melanocharis versteri | reverse complement strand
GCCATGCCCACCGTGGAGGAGCTCTACCGCAACTACGGCATCCTGGCGGACGCCACGGAGACGGCGGGCCAGGTGCGGCGTGGCTGCGGCCTGCAAGGCCTCGCTAGGCCTCGGGCTTGCGNGGGCGGGTGGAGATGAGCAGCGCGCCTGCGGATCCGCAAGGACCGCAGCAGCTCCCGTCGCTTTTGCGGCATCCGCGTCGTGTCGGCAGCTCTCCTTTAAATGTGGCGTCGCGGATATTAACCGGTTCTTAGCTAGAGTCAGGCTGCTTTTTGCATCGGGGCTGGGAGTTTCGTCTGGCAAATTCAGGCCTTGAAGTCTTTGACACTGCACTTGCAGACCCAGCGCACTTGCAGATCCGGAGGAGCGTCTGGCAGGCTGTCTTGGTACAAGGCTTGATGGGGCAAGGTGAAGTCTGTTATGGTTTGAAAGCTGCCTGTAACCCTTTGTTTTTTTCTTTGTTGAGGCAAGAACGTAAGGTCGACCCTCACGACTAAAGAAGATTTGTTCTGTAAAATCTTGGCAAGATCTGCCATATGTTTATACCATTACCGAATTATTCAAGAAAACAGTATGACTTAATATTACCAATAGAAAATTTTATGGTTAGTTACAACTAATTTTGGAATTGCATTGGGCCCTCATTTTTCCAAATGGCCTCCTGAAAAAGCAGAAGATGCTTTTTTTTTTCTTTTTTGGTCATAATGTCAGTAAGTAGAAAAGTAATTTTGCCGTAAGTGTATCTAACCATGGATTTTAAACTAAACGAGAATGCTGCTATACGAGGTCACTTAGAAAGTTCTTTAAGAGAACAGATAATTTGATGGTTGGTTGGAGGCAGGGAGATGTTGAAGTTTTTTTTCATTTTAATTCAAGTCCGTTCACTTTGCTTGTGTAGTTATGCCCTAGTGAAACAAAGCATCCTTGCAGGCAGTCCAACAAAAACATCACCTCAGAACCAAAAACAAAGTGCAAATAAAATGTAGGGAACTGCAGGGAGAGGTGCAGAGTAAAACGTGCTGTTACCATGCCACTTTAGAAATGTACAGTTCATCTCACCTTGATTCTTGTGAGGAAGGAATGGCCATCTTAGGTAGAGCAAACTCCAGCATGGCTAAGAAATGCAGCCTGTGACAGGGTAGATGTGTAAGAATTTCTGAGGGTAAGTATAGAATGGTGATTCCTAAAACATTCTCCCAGCTTTGCCTCTCTCCAGCTTTGGTTCCCAGAGGCAGAGGAAGTGTCTCTGCAATGAGTGTAGCTTGCGAGGTTGTTCTTCAGTGAGCTTTTCTGATGCTTTGTTGAACTGAGTGTGCTTCTGGCTTATAAAGGTTCTATGGTAAAACGTTTCATTATTTCGTTAACCTTTGCGAAGAAGTTACCTCTTTGAATTTGTCAGTTCCTAATCTTGCTTGATGTCTCCAATTTTTGCATTTTGAGAAGCCATGAGCAATTGTTCCTTGATCATCACTTTTATCCCACTTAGTGCTTTATTATCTTTAACAACCTTATGAACGTGTTTTCTTACTGCAAAAAGTCATGGTCACCCTGTCTCAGATAAAGAACCATTGAACACAGGCATGGGGACTACCAGAAGTATGACATCAAGAAAAAATAGTTTAATAAAAGACTGGAAGTAATGAGCTTGTAAAAGAATGTTTCAGTTGAGAAAGGGGCTCAGGTATGGGGTGTCCACGAGTGGAATGAAGGTGAGAAGTTGAAAAAAACTATCAGGAAGCAGGCTGAAAATAAAGAGGAGGACAAACATTTCCTCATAACGTATTATGAAACTTGTCATAGGGCACTATAGGATATGAATTGGCTCAAGAACTAACCTAGAGAAGTTAATGGATGATTGGTCAGTTAAAAACCCAAGTTATTAAAAACAAAGGTCTGGACACTGTCTCCAGCTTAGGATATTCCTTTGTTACGGACGGGAAGGGAATGCTCAAAACAGAAGGATTACACTGCTTCTGTAGTTGCCTGTGGTTTTTCTAGAGCATTCCATGCTGCCAGGTACAGGCAAAACAAACTCCTGCCTGAACTGTGTTTTGCCTACATGGTAGGAGTAGTTAGTGTGCAGGAACACAAGTGCAGGGAACACAGGCTACTCTGTTCCATTGCTGCGTGAATGCTTTTTCATATGGGTTAAGTTTCATGTTATGTGTTCTGCAACAGAACTTGTTTCTAACGTGCAGCCTGAGAACCTGTGTCTGTAATGATGTGTTTTCATTGCTAGTTTGTGCTGCCTCATTCCTGCCTTTGCTGCTGAGTGCACTGCCCAGCTACAGAGTAAACTGGATGGGGATGTGGTTCAGCTGAAAGGCAGCTGATTCTTTCCCTGGTTATTTTTCATCCAGGTCTGTATCCACTACAGTTCAGATTCTGGCAACACAGAGAGCTATCAACAAGCTGTAGGGAGTGCTTCAGGAGTATGGGCACTGAATTTGAAGATGCAGCTTGTGTTAGAGGGCGTTAATGCAGTGTACTGCTTTGTAAATTAGTGTCTGTATTCGCTATGGGACAACTTTCGTGTGGAGTAGGGGTGAGGATGTGGGTGGCTCTGGGAAAAGTCATGTAAATGAAGCAAAGAAAGTGTCCTGTGCTGTCAGGATTGCTGTTCAAAGTAGGATAAGGTGTTTAAAGCATGCTTTTTCACAGCCATGAGGAAAATTAATCTTAGAAGGTCCTGATTTCCTCTAGTATCCTAATAATGCTGACTTCTATTTCACAAACACACAGCTGACCACAACAAAGACTTCAATTATTTTAAAGTTTCAGTCCTGCAGGCACAAAATCAGAAGCGCCTGTGTGATTCTAGTTGGAGCAGCTAGAGAATATTTTACTGTTGCTGAAGTGTTTATTTCTATATTTCAACTGGAGGTTTGTAGGATTTTTTTTTTAAATCTAGTTTTCCTTAACAGTTCTTCCAAGCACTTTATTTCATCTCAGATTAACTACCTGAATAGATGCCAGAGATACTTTAGCATCATATATGTTAACAAGAATATGTGATCCACTGCAGTGGCACAGTTACTGGGAAACGTAATCTCTACTGCAAAGACAATACATGAGAGTACAAAGGGCAGAAACTCCTTGAAAAAGTGGCCAAGTTCAGTGGTGGTGATCATATAATTCCTTGCACTAATCTGATCTCAAACAGTGTGCAAGAGGTGTTACCTTTAGGGTGGCAGCTGGAGTGGTACATGCTTGAACAGACAGGAGCCAGAATAACAGTAAAAGCCAGCCAACAGAGGCGAATATTACCAAATTGGCATGGTTATATCAGTCTAAGAGAAAAATGTATTCCTTTGTAAGAAACTTGTATAGTATAGTTCTCTTAAATAGTTGAAGAGAACGGGAGAAAAGAGTCGTTCCTTGTCTTGAGAATAACCCAGGATTTTTCTGTTTATGTATTCTGGTTTTGTTCTTTCAGCATAAGGATGCCTACCAGGTGATCTTGGATGGTGTGAAAGGAGGTGCCAAGGAGAAGAGACTTGCAGCCCAGTTTATTCCTAAGTTCTTCAAGCATTTTCCTGAGCTAGCTGACTCAGCTATCAATGCCCAGTTGGACCTCTGCGAGGATGAAGATGTTTCTGTAAGAATAAAAACCTTGTAGCAAGCTGATACTTTGAGTTTATATTTTGCTGTTGTTTTCTCTTTTTGTTTAATGGGCTGTGTCTTTCAGGAGGGAAGGTTTCATCTTTGGAAAACATAAATTTAATCGTATTCCTGCAGTTAATTCATTTTTGAGGGTTTGGGAAGATACATCAGTTTTCACTTGTCTTTTTGGCTCCCATCATGGATCAAAGAAAAAGCTCTGTAGAGAGAAACTTACAGTTTATTTGAATAGCATTTACATGTTTTCCTATCATAAAGCACTTTGTGGTAATTGATTCTGATAAATCCTGCTGGGAGACAGAATCTTGTTTGCACCTGAGAACCATGGGGATGTGATTCTCACTGTTATGCATGAAGAAATCTTGAGATGCTTCATGCTGCTTCTGTGGTGTTGGTAGAAGCTGTATCTTCGAAGCATCTTTGTTTATCAGGTCTTAAAGGATTTGGACAGATCATTCAAGGATTTATTTCAGTGCTGGGAATAAACCCTAGAGTTTATCCCTGCCATATACACAGCTGTAGAACTATCCTTTCTGTTAGCAAATAGAACTCCTTAATAACACACATTCTAGCCTTTATTTTGTTGATCATATGAATGATTCTGTGAACAGGGGTGCTGTTTAAGTTTGATTTTTCACCAGTGCTGCCTAGATCTAAGAAAAATATATTCTTTTCTTCATAAATACGTCAATTAGGGGGATTTGGGGTGTTACATAATTACTGAAATTTTTAAATTTCTACGTTACGGACAATTTCGACAGATCCGGCGACAAGCAATCAAGGAATTGCCTCAGTTTGCCACTGGAGATAATCTTCCTCGGGTAGCAGACATACTGACCCAGCTTCTGCAGTCAGGTAGGAGACACATCCTGCCTGATCTCCTCATGGCACACCTAAATATATATACAATTTTGGTTCTGTGAAGCGTTTTCCATTGATTCATAATTTGCCCCAGTGCTGTTCATGTCCTCCTTGTGTTCATTTTCTCCTGCTTTATATTTGCTGTACAGTTAGGCTGCTGCTTCTGCTGAAAGGTCACTAATTATTCTAATTTAATCTAAATTAATTAATAATTCGAATTTTAAATAAAGCCATTTTTTTTCATTCAAGCTCTCTGAAAGCATCTGTAGGAAAAGGCAAGCAGGGGAGCCTTCCAGTGATGGACTGCTGCAAATTGCTGTCTGAAAAAGAGTTACTGAATTTCTGATCCAGGTTCTAGAACCTGAAAAAGCCTGAGGGCATTTTGTTCCATACAGTGCATTTTTGGTGCAAAATAAATATTTTGAGGGGTAAAATCAGAATTTAATATACATTTAATCTCAGTAAGTTATAAAGTGCTAAATATTAGGTGTTCAAACTTCTATTAAAACTGCATGGTTAAGTCTCTGGGCTTCTCAGAAGATAGGTTTTGGTTTGGGTTTTTTGATATTTATGCGTTTCTCCATTTAGTTCAAAAGGAAGATAGTTCCTGCCATGTAGAAACACTGTAGATGAATTAAGAGTTTAAAAATAACTATGTATTTTACATTCATTTAGTGAAGATCAGCTTGTTTATTAAAATAACTAAATGTATTGATTAATAAAATCAATAAACTAGAGTAACTAAATGTATTGATTTCCTTCAGGTTTTCAGTCCTGTGAAGTTTTAAGGTTTAAGTTTTAGCAGGGAGAGTAAAGTGACAAATAGCTTTTTTTTTTTGCTTCCGACTTCCATAATCGTGGCTTTGAACTTTGTCAGTCTAATAGTTTTTAAAAATACAGGTTATGTTGTTTATAGCTAAATGCTGAGGACAGAATACTTCTCGTGCAGTATTAGCAATCTGTTTTTCTGCTCTTACCTTTGCATTTTGAGAGTATGTATATTAATTTTTTTTCTCTCTCCAGATGATTCCGCAGAATTCAATTTGGTGAACAATGCCTTGCTCAGTATATTTAAGATGGATGCTAAAGGTAAAGGACACATTTTTCTATACATGACTTTTATTAATACTTCCCACCCAGTCTGTAGTAGGGTGAGAACCAGACTCAATTTTGTGTCTTCTTAGTACAGTGCAAAAGTGAGACACACACTAATTGTTCGGTTTTGCAAACGATACTGAATTTAATAATTGTGGGTCTGAATTATGCAGACTAATAAAAAGAGTGTGGATTTTTATGTCAAGATGCACGGAAATTGTCATTTTTTTAAAAAGTTAATATAGCAGTTATTTTAAAATGTGTCATGGAATCTTAAGACAGGAAACTTCTTCCTTCTGCATAAAAGGTCCAGGTCATAACTTCTAAAATAATTTGCGTTATTTATTTCCAATTTCTTCTTCATTCAGGGACTTTGGGAGGTTTATTCAGTCAAATTCTTCAGGGAGAGGATATTGTGAGAGAGAGAGCCATTAAGTTCCTTTCTACAAAACTGAAAACCTTACCTGAGGAAGTGATGACAAAGGAGGTGGAAGAGTTCATATTGACTGAATCAAAGAAGGTGAGCGTCTGATTTCAGTTCGAACTCAAGTATCATTAAACCATCCCTTATCATTGGTGTTGCTTTGGAGGTCTATTTGAGCATGGTACAAGCGTGATCTTGTACTTACCTATTCTGATACACTCCAAAGTTTGCAGCATTTTTTTGTGGTAGTGTTAAAATCATGGCTCTTCTAATTTTGTAAGAGTGACTTTGATTAGAATTGGACCCCGTCATTCACATTGGAAAGGGTCTTTGAGAGATTGATCCGCTCAGTGAATCATGCTCAGCTGAATTCTGATCAGACTTCTTGGTGCTTTTTCCAGTTGAGTTTTGAAAACCTCTAAGGAAGGAGAGTTCCTATACTCTCTGGGCAACCAGCTTCAATGTTTAATTGTCCTCAACAGAACTTTTTTTTTCCTCTATACAATTGAAACTTCCCATTTCAGTTTTGTGTCATTGTTTTCATTCTGACCATGTCTACCTCATCAAAGAACCTGGCTGCTATGCTTGATGTCTTGCTCTTAAGTGTTGGAAGATTAATTAGTTTGCCACACCCACATACAGCTCTCTTCCTTTAGGCTGGAAAAGCCTGATTGCTTTAGGTTCTCCTCACAGGTCATGTGCTCTAGACACAGATCACCTTGCTGATTTGGCTTTCTAAAGCTTATCAACCACTTCCTCATACAGGAGAGCCCAACACTAGGTACAGTATTCCAGATTTGGTCAGATGAGGGCACAGCCAAGGACAATCCTCTGTCCCTTTGTTTCCCTTAGTCTGTGCTCTTGTCACAGCCCAGAACACTGCTCATCACCCAAGGAATGGCGCTGTCACTTGTGTTTAGCCTGCTGTCCCTCAGAACCCTCAGTCTTCTCAGGAGAGCAGTTCCCCAGCCAGTCAGTCCCCCACATGTGCTGATGCAAGGAAGTTGATTCATCCCAGATGCAGGACTTGGCATTTGTCTTTGTGGAATTTTATGAGATTTCTGTGCATTCCCTCAGCTTAGAAAGATGCAAAGGGTTTTAAAACAACCAGTAATGAGTAGATACTTGTTTAACATTTATTCTGCCTGAAGCATTTGATTTTTGTTAGATAGGAGTTTGTTCTTAAGTTTAGAGTTAAAAAAAACTGTTTCCTATGCACAACTTGATGACAGTTGCTCTAATTTGTAGGTACATTCAATTATACTGAATGTTTTCATGTGTTCCTTCAAACTTGTGATTTTAAATAACTAAATGCTAAATTTAAATGCTAAATATTTGCATACTTTACCTTTTCAAATCCAGTAGGTTTGACTTGGAGGTTTGCAAATTACCATCACAGAAATATGTTCTCTGTTTTTCTGTTAAGGTTCTGGAAGATGTGACAGGCGAGGAATTTGTTCTGTTCATGAAAATATTGTCTGGATTAAAAAGCTTACAGACAGTCAGTGGGAGGCAACAACTGGTGGAGCTGGTAGCTGAACAGGCTGACCTGGAACAAACATTCAATCCATCAGATACGGACTGTGTGGACAGACTTCTGCAGTGCACTCGGCAGGCAGTGCCATTGTTCTCAGTATGTATTTGTTTGCTTTGCATGAGGAGTATTGAGGAAAGTTAATGGCTGGAGCTGTTCCCAGTGATTATGTTTGAAAGACCACAAATCGGTGCTTCTCCACCTTTAACCTCTGTTGTATCCAAATGTTGGAAAACATCCTTAAAGCCTCCAAATGCAAAGATATGTTGTGTTTTTCTCTTCTCTTTTCGAATTTAGTATGTTATAGTGAATGATGACAAGATTCTTACATTATTTTGTGTGGATTTGGTTATTTCAAGTCTAGTGCCAGGCAATTGCAGCACTTACAGGCCTATTCTTGGGTTGCAAGCAATCTTTTCAGCTGCTGTTGTGGACAGCCTCTGAATTTAGGCTACCTGCAAGGGGGTCTGTGTCTTAGGAATGAGAGGGAAGTTTATTAAAGCTTTAAGGTACAGCTGTGAGGCAGGCGTTTGTAAGGGTGGTGGGGTGATGGGAGAAAAACATTTAGCTCCTTCAGACTCAAGAGTAACATGAATAATGTGTGATGGCTTGTTTGTGTTTTTCTTCAGAAAAATGTTCATTCCACAAAATTTGTTACTTATTTCTGTGAGCATGTTCTGCCAAACCTCAGCTCTTTGACTACTCTAGTGGAGGGTCTTGATATCCAGTTAGAGGTAAGCCAAAGCTAAAATGTTTTCTAAATAGTGAAAAATAACCATCCTAGATAAAGACAGCTATTTTAAAAATTGCAAGATCTTTCCTTAAGTAGTTTTCATTTCTTGGCTGGTAGGAAAGGTAGCTGCACTAGAAAAAACCTTTGCTCTATTGAGGCATGACTGAGCACTGCCTTTTAAAGCATGTGTCATCTGTCCCAAGCTTTTGAAGCAAGGTAGAATAAGTAGATCAGTGTGATCATTTTTATATTACTCTCATTTTTTTTAAGCATATAGCGTTTACTGAAATGATGGTTGCGTAGTTTGTGCTAATTTAGCCTCCTAAGGGAGTGGCTTAATGTCTGTAATTTTGTTTACATTAATCAGTGCTGCAGCTTCAGTTAGATCTCTGTGGCTCTCACTTGAAGGTGAGCTATGCTGCGGATGTGGGAGATGAAATTTTGTTTACTTGTTGACTAATGCCTGTTGGGATTAGACACACAAACCTGTGTTTCTCTTTACAGACAGGACAAACAAATAAGGCATGTTCTTCCTTGTATTCCTTCCTGATGTTTGAGAGGAGTTTAGTTGTAATAGCTGGCCTCTACTGTGCCAGCCATAGCGATGTGATAATTGATTTTAGGTTGAATGTTAAGCTTGTGTACTTTCAGTCAACACACAAAAACCTGGTTATCCTTATGTGTAGGTTTTGAAGCTTCTTGCTGAAATGAGTTCATTTTGTGGTGATATGGAAAAGCTTGAATCAAATTTGAAGAAGCTGTTCGACAAATTATTGGTAAGACTAATTCAATTTTTATTAATGTAAGACACTAAGAAATTAAGTTTTCATCAAAACAAGTTATTTTTATGTATTCATCTCTTTATCCTTTTTCTCAAGTGGCTATTTCAGAAATAGTCCTGTCCACTCATAGAAGGTTGAACATAATTTTGCAATTTAAAGCCTTTGTAGATACAGAGCTGTTACCTGAATAATGTTTTTAAATCCAGTAAACTCATGTGTTTCTTCTTTTTAAATTTCATAGTCATGAGAGACTTGTGTTGAGCTCATTAAACGTCGTATCTGAACTTACAATTTTAAGCAAATTCAGCACAATTTCAGAAGCATTGGTGCAGTACATTGTTGCTTCCTGTGGTAGTGGTGCCACCATAGTATTTCCTCTGAGTCAGAGACGTCAAGTCACAGAAGTGTAGGCAAACCACCTGCACCAGGACTTCATGCAGTAGTTCATCACATTAGTGTAGAAATGGGGGATACTTCTCAAGATTGTCAGCACAGATAAACCGGTTCAAACACTGCAAAAGAGCAGTCAGTGAGCATAAATGTGTCTCATGCATTTGTTTTCCTTTCTGTTCTTCAGGAGTATATGCCCCTTCCTCCAGAGGAAGCAGAAAATGGGGAAAATGCTGGCAATGAAGAGCCCAAGTTGCAGTTCAGTTATGTGGAGTGTTTATTGTATAGCTTCCATCAGCTGGGTCGCAAACTTCCAGACTTCCTCACAGCCAAGCTGAATGCAGAGAAATTGAAAGACTTCAAAATCAGGTAATGATTTAGAGGCAAGTGTTTATGTTGTGTTACAAAGTGTTTGTTAGAAAGTGTTGGTGGAGTTCCCCAGGACTCAGTACTCGGGGGCCTATCCTGTTTAACATCTTTATCAATGATTTGGGTGAGGGGATTGGCTGTATCCTCAGTAAGTTTGCAGGCAATACCAAGTTGTGCAAGAGTGCTGATTAGCTGAAGGGTAGGAAGGCTCTGCAGAGGGATTTGGACAGGCTGAATTGATGGGCTGAGGACAACTGCATGAGATTTAATAAGGTGGAGTGCTGGGTCCTGCAGCTGGGTCACAGCAACCCCATGTAGCTCTGCAGCCTTGGGGAGGAGTGGCTTGAGAGCTGATCAGCAGAAAGGGGTTTGGGGGTGCTGGTTGACAGCCAGCTGGGTATGAGCCAGCAGATTGCCCATTGGCCAAGAAGGCCAATGGCATCCTGGCCTGTATCAACAATAATGTGGCCAGGACCAGGACAGTGATTGTCCCTCTGTACTCGGCACACGTAACCTCACCGCCTCACCTCAAGTCCTGTGTCCCATTTTGAGACCCTCACTTTAGAAAGGACATTGAGGTGCTGGAGCGTGTTCAGAGAAGGGCAAAGGAGCTGGGGAAGGGTCTGGAGCACAAGTCTGATGAGGAGTGGCTGAGGGAGTAGGGGGTGTTTAGTCTGGAGAAAAGGAGGCTCAGGGGGGAGGCTCATTGCCCTCTACAACTGCCTGACTGGAGGTTGTAGTGAGGTGGGGGTCAGGCTCTTCTGCCATGTCTCGAGTGAAAGGGTAAGGAAATGGCCTTAAGTTGCAACAGGAAAGGGTCGGATTAGTACTGGAAGAGTGGTTGGGCACTGGAATAAGTTGTCCATGGAGGTCGTGGAATCACTGTTTCAGGAAGTATTCAAGAAGCATCTGGATGTGGCACTTGGGGGTATGGTTTAGGTGTGGCCATTGCACTAGATGATGCTGAAGGTGTCTTCTAACCTTTATGATTCTCTGACTCTGTGAAAATGTGAATTACTGTCTGGATGCTAAAGAAGCACAAAACAGATTGATGGAAGGCTTATTTTGAGCATTTTTCCTAAAGGGGAAGAAACAAGATTGCAGCTTCCCTTTGCTTATGCTTTTATTTCTACAGGACTACATAAATTTTACTAAGGGATTGCTTTTAAATGTTTTAGGCTACAATATTTTGCTCGAGGGTTGCAGGTGTATATTCGACAGCTTCGTCTGGCACTTCAAGGAAAAACAGGAGAAGCTTTGAAAACAGAGGAGGTAAGAAATGTTCAGGAATTCTGATTTTTCTAATTGAGCCTACTGAAAGAACCATTGGCACATATTAGTAGGCTGCAGTCATTTTTAAGCATGCAAATAGATTAAGGGGATAATACTGCTAACATTAGTGCAAGTGCATGTTACCTTATGCTACATTTTGCAAGTGAAGATGATCTACTTTTGAAGATCACCACACGTATTTGGTTTAATTGTGCTCTGTGCTTTGTGTTGAAGGGGAAACTTTCATATGTTGAGCAAAAAAAAAAACCCAATGGGAACTACACTGGAACATTAAAAGCAGCTAGTTAATGTAAAACTACAACAATCTTAAAAGCAGCTGTGATGAAAACTTGGAAGTGTACACACCTTTCACTATCACTGCTACTGTAGCAATTCACTAGGAAGAGCAGTCAGTTTAATGTTGCAACTTCATGAAATGAGGTTGGCATAAAGCTACTAGATGTTCAGTGGTGTCTGGTTTTTTTTACAGAACAAGATTAAAGTGGTTGCTTTGAAAATTACCAATAACATTAATGTTTTAATCAAGGTAAGTCCTCACATTATGAATGACTAAATTCCCACAGCAGAGTAACCTATGCAGAAGAAAGGAGTAGATTTGAACCAAGTTGTATTGTGTTATTGGGTATTGTGTTGGTTGGTGTTGGCCAGCTCAGAGTTGGTGCTGCTTTACTGTTTCTGTAGAGGGGTGGATCTTGCTGATCCTGCTGGCAGCTTAGCTTTTGCTGCTACGGCTCTTGGGATAGGGTATGGACACCCTTTCTTGCAGCACTAACTGTCCCCAGGAAAAGACCACCTTGCTTCTTTAGGGTTCTCTGGATTTCATTTCCCTTTCCTGCAGTGTCAATGAGGAGTAAGAAATAGTTCAGAGATGTGCAAGGAGATGTAAAGGGGGGAGGAGGCAAAGCAAGCTTCTATACAGAACCTGTTTCTCCAAAAAGTCTGGAAGAGGTGGGCTGCAAGAAAGAGAGTTTCATCTGGATCCCATGAAACCATTCTGATTTCTTCTAACACCCTTTTCCTCTCTTTCTTCACTCTCACTTTCACTCACCACAATAAACCAAACACTTGGCCCACCATATTGCGAAGCTTATCTTTTACCATCATAGGGATATCAGATGTCTTCCTGCAGGGGCCACTGTAGTTCATTGTAAGATGCTTGATGTGCACAGGGAAGGAGAGGAAGCCTGTGTTTTTGTGTAGATGCCCCATTCCTTGAAACATTCCAGGTTGGATTGGATGGGGTCTGAACAGCCTGATTTGGAGGAGGCTGTCCCTGCTCATTGCAGGGTCGTTGAACTAGATGGTATTTAAACATCCCTTCCAACCCAAACTAGTCTATGATTCTGTATTTGGTCAGTGTAAGACACTATTCTACTAATAGAAATCTTACTTGAATTTCCTAGTAAAGGCAGCTGCATACGGCAGTAAGCTACTGCCCTCTCTCTCTGCCATGGGACTAAAGGATTTAAAATTATTGGAAAGTAGTGGTTATTCTGGAGTCTCAGTAAGTAGCTAAAATTTTGAAGTGCAATCAACATGAATTAAACTGTAGAATAAACTGTCCAATTTTGCCTCCATAGGATCTCTTCCACATTCCTCCTTCTTACAAAAGTACAGTTACTCTGTCCTGGAAACCAGTACAGAAGGCAGATGCAAGGTAAGAGTTCTTCACATAAAAAAGAAAACAAGGGGGTTTATTTTTTAAATGGTAAAAATTAACGTCCCAAGCTGTGTCTGTACAATACAGACAGCACGTGAGCTAAAAGTTTCACATCAAAAATAACACCCATCCTGTGGCTGTGGAGGGATGCTCTTAGTCTTGCTTTAAGGATACTGGAGACTGAATCAACTGGAGGCTCTTTTGAGGTGCTGTTACTCAGGGCATTGTCACTGGCTGCTGCTGGCTTCCAGTGGTTAATCTGTGTGACTGAACTACTATTACTGTACTCGTCACCACAGGGGTGTAATTATATGTTTTTGTTTTCTTCTGTCAGTCAAAAAAGAGCAAGTGAAGATACAACCTCAAGTTCACCCCCAAAGAAAGCTTCAGCAGGACCAAAAAGGGATGCCAGGCAAATATATAATCCTCCCAGTGGAAAATACAGCAGTAACCTGGGTAGTTTTTCTTACGGTAAGTTAGGCAGCTTGGAAAAACTTCGTCTAGTGACAGTTGTGTCTTAGGGTGGGACAAATAAATATCACATCTTGGAAGACCAAATTGTACTGTCATGAATTTTTCTCTGTGATGGTCTCTTCCTAGCTGTTGATGTATTGCAGGGTTTGAGTGCTACCAGCCTGTGACTTACATCATTTGCAAGTTAGTTTTAGTAGTGTTTTAATACCTAGAGTTAGTAATTGAACTGTTGTGGTCTCTGTTATGACACACAGTGCACCAGTTTCCCGTTGGACAGGCCAGTTGCAGCGAGTGGCAGAGCTGGGTCACCTCCTGTCATACAACTGGACCTGTGGTGCCTTGCTATTACAGCCACTGCTGATGTTGCAGACCTGATCCAGAAGTTCTGGGAATTGCCAGGTTCACTGTGCATGCACACAGTTATGTCCTCGTGCTCCCGGTCACACTGAATCTGCCTTTCTGCGAGTCGTATTTTTGGTGAAGCACAAGAGCAGTTGTAGACTGGATGAGTAGGCCCAGCAATGGCAGCAGCCCAGTCCTGTCTTCCCTGTAGGCCCATTGGTGCTACCTCTGGCAAGTAAAGAGCCTGCTATGACAAACTCTAACCCATGCCCACAGGTTGAAAAAGTTATATAAAGCATTGGCAGATACATAGAGCAAAGAGAAGAGAGAACATCATCTGCAAATTTGTTATTCTAGACTTCAGGTGACGCACCTGTGTCTTTTAAGATTAACTTGTAATCTTGCAGGTCTAAAGATTGGGAAGCTTTCAACCAGAAATGTTTTATTGCGTGCTACTGTTTCTTGTAAGATGCTTCAGCCTCATCAGTCAGCTTCTGATTTCTGTAGCCTTTAAAACAAGCATGCAGTTCTCTTTGTAGATTGGTAGAACCTGTATTTTAAGACTGTACATGAAGAGAAATCATGAAAGAGGAATGAGGGTTTGGTACATTTTCAAACAAATCCAAAGAAACTATATAAACTATTAGGATTTGTGTTGTTGGGGATTTTTCTGCTGTGATCAGATTTGTTCTTAACAAAGAGAAAGGAAAAGCTTTCTACAGTATACGAATAGTTTGTGTGGTACCCATCTCTAGCTAAGATTTATAATTGAATGGTGTGAAGATATTAGCCCCAGAAAAAAGAATAATATGCTGGTGATAACTTAAGGATAGAAAAGGACCGATAGAATGACAAAGTTGTGGTTTTCCGTCATTTTATAAAATCGCCAGTAGCAAGTCACACTGATGCCTCAAGACTAATACTGTGTTATTGAACAGGAGGAAGAATTAGGCAGCCAGTTTTCAATTCTGTGGTGATGGATTGGCCCAAATATAGTCCGAAATTACAGGGACAGTTATGTATCACAGTATTAATATGCAGGAAGACTGCACTTAATTTAGACAAGTTCGTTCTCCTGACCTCCTTTTACAATTAGCGGGGTCCATTTTCCATCAAAGCGTAACTCAGCAATCTCTTGGTCCATAAGCAGATGTAGCCTCAGAGACTGAAGTTACCCTTCAGTACCTCCAGATCCTGCTGTTCAGTGTGGATCTATATACAGCATAAAACCTGCCTGAAAAGTTTCAACTCTTATTTCAGAGCAAAGAGGTGGTTTCCGGGGTGGACGAGGAAGAGGCTGGGGAGGACGTGGCAATCGTAGCCGAGGAAGAATCTACTGAGAAGACTGCTAAATCTTCCATGCCCCTGAAGGGCTAAAGTGAAAGTGCTACTCAGCAAGTTTGCTTGGAGCATTGTTTTCTTCAAGGACTGCCTTCCACTGAGACTGACTTAAATGTTCTTTATACCTTTGTATGTATGATCTACTTTTCTAACGGACTACAACTTGTCCATAGTGAAACTACAACTGTATTTTTGGATGCTTACAGTCAGCAGTTTTGGGTTCTTACTTTTGAAGTGTCTTCAGGATTCAAAATTGGAAAAGAGCATAGATGTTTCATCAAAAGCTGCATCTTGACAGTTTGTATATTAACCTAAAAGTCAGCTACTGCATAACTGAAACTATATAACTGAGTTTATGTATTAAGTAATGGACAGGAAAGGCATGACAACAGAGATATGTGTTAGATAAGCTTAGCAGCTGAAGTAATCCTTTCCTCATCTGTAACCATACTTTGCAATATGTGGAGAAGAGTACCATTGTTAAATTTGCTTTGATTTACTTTCTTTAATTGAATTGAATGAAACACCCTGCTGGTTTTTTAAAGTTTGCAACATGGCTGGAAATCTGTTCTGCTTGTAGCATGAAGCAATCTTCTTACTTAGAGATGTGGAGAATGTGGCATTTTTTGGTTTGCACATCTTACTCTTCTCCGTGCATTGTAATACAAAAGTGATGTTTTGAAAACTAATTTTTAATGTTTAATATGAGTATGTGCATATAGTTATGCTGTGAAATCTCAGTAAATGAATAGCATAAAAAACAAAACAATAAATTACGAATTATTTCAGGAATGGGTAAAGACTGATGCAGTGATTAAGCTTCATAGGCTCGAGCTGGACCACAGGAGTTTCTGGCTCTTTTCTGTTTTTTGCAGATTTCTGGATTAGTTGGCACTTGAGGGTGGGTTGGTTGGTTGGTTTTTCTTGTTTTGTGATTTTTTTGTGTGTGTGCTTTGGTTCTTTTTTTTTAACCAATAGTTGCATTTAAAAATATATAAATAAAATTGTATTTTGGGTAACATTGAAAAATTCCAGCTATGTAGTTCGATTCAGGTGGAAAAGTCAACAATTCCATGCTATTTTTTTCCATAGGAACTTGAGATTTTTATTTACTGGTGTGCACCCAGAAAATACAATGTAAGAGCACAATGCTTTTTTTTTATTCTCACCACTCAAAATTTTAACTTCTCAGGTCATTCAACATTGTAAAGGAATTAGCATATAATAAAAAGAAGTCAAAACAGGAAAAGAATTTTAATTAAGTGTTCCAGAGCATGTTGATGTAAAATACCTTAGGCTTTAGATGAGTGAATAATACTTATCCTCCTTTTTTTTTTTGTCCAGCGATATCTACAGAAGGTGATGTCTCCCCACCCTACTTCCATTTGTATTTGCTTGTGAATCTGACTCAGGTGTTTTCATTAACACTCTTTGATATTTATCACTACAATCAGAAGGCCAGAATACCAAAATTATGTCAAAGTTAGAAACATTGTTGATGATGCTAAATTCAAAGTCTATTTTTGCTCAACTCTGGGACAGTAGGTAGGAAACTTTGGACATTCCAGGACATGTGAGCTGACTTTGTATTTCTCATTACTTGCCAGCTGCTAAACTCTGATTTGGTATTAAAACCATGACACTTGGCTAAAAGCTTTGAAGGAGAAATTTGTGAGGTCAAAATGTCACTCTGAAAATAGGCACTAGATATGTAATAAGCTTCTATTGGGGGGGAAAAAAGGAAAAAGAAAAGACATTTTGCACTTGCAGCTATAATTGGTATTTTGAGGGGATTTAATAATATAATCCCAAAGCCTAAACATAGCTTGTATTAAGACTAGTAACTAGGTACTAGCAGTTTATTTTCTCACTGAATTTTGAGTGAGTTTTCTTTGTGTGACTCCTGTATTTCAGAGGTGATGTGCAAAGTTCTTGTGGCCTCAGAAGTAGTTAGATTATTTTTCCCCAGTTTCCTATCTAATTATAACAGTGAATTCTTGTGGAAACACCTGTTTACCATCTTGTTGAATTGTAAATGTTCCCTTACAGCTTTGGAATAAATTCATTTTGTAATTTTGTTTGGCTCATTGTTTCACAGTTACTCTGCAGCATTGTGTTGCCTTAGTAAAAGAGGTTCTGTGGTACCTTTTTGTTGTAGTTGCCTTACTCCTTAGATTGCTGTAGATGCAGAAAGCTGTTTGCCACTAAGGAATGGATCATAATAATGCTGAATTCTGAGGGAGAATTTAAATATTCAGCAAAAGCTGCATGTTACACATCTTATTTGGGAATTCGGTGAAAAGGAGTCAGTCACTGTCTTACTCAAACTCCTCGATGTTGACAGTGTGATACAGTTAGTAGCTTATGACAAGGAAGCTAATGTTTACAAACAATTTGATGGGTGAAGGTGTGGATGTCAACGCCTTTGAAATGGGCCTTAATGTTTCTACAAACTTCGGGCAGCAGGTTCGTTGCAGAGCCCAGACAGCTCGGCTCCTGGAACAGACAAGGGTCTGCACAGCCCGAGTTTCTGAGCTTTGGGGTAAAATAGTAGGTTCAAGGGGGGAATATGTGGTAGGCGGTTCGGGAAGGCTGTTCCTTCCGAGTTCTTCAGCAATGGGGAAAGGAAGAGGGCAACATGCGGCCGGGAGTTTAGGGGAAAAGGAGGCTGCGCCCTCCGAAACCCCGAGAGAGAGAACCCCGCGGGCGTGTGCCCCAGTGGACTCTCCCTTATTCAAATAAAGTTGCAGGAGTCCTCTGTCTCCTTTTTGCACATAAACCTCTGGCACTTGTGGATTTTCCTGACACTTATGATAGAGCAAGAGCCACTTGGAAAGGCAACCTGGGGGTTTTTTGTGGAATCTGTAATATGCCTGATTTGAAAACTCTGGCAGCAGTAAGGAGCTATCATACTTGTGCGGATATTTTGTCTAGGCTGCTAGAAGCCAAATCCCTTGAACCACTGACACACCATTTGTAAATTTGTTCTTGTTTCTACTTAATGAGTTTGAGCTGCAAGCGAATGTTGCTGTTTAATAGGCGCTGGGAAGTTTGGTGTTCCCAAGAAGCAGGACTGTAGAAAGATCGAACAGAACAAAATCTGAACGTGGCAGCTTTTAGATTTCTCTCGGGACTGGGGAAACAGGCTCTCGCTCTGTTAACTAGAACAGGAAAGACAAAGTTCCGGTTTTGCTGTGTAACTGAAAAGCATTAGAAGGGAAAAGGCGCGATGGGTCCTTCAGAGCTCTCTTCACCCAGCTCCTGGGAGAGCTGGCATTAACTGTGTGTGCATGGCTGCAGGTACGGCTTGGTTTGCGCTGGGCACAGAGTCGTTCCCTCGAGCTGTCGTGGCAAATGTTCCAGTGTACCCTAGACAAAAACTGCCTCTCTTAAATCGAAGTGTTCAGCGTGTCGCCATACGGCGCTTGTTGGCACTTAACGCCAGCCTGGCGCTCGGGGCAGCGGCTCCGCCGTTACCGGCGGCTGCCAGCGGTGCGGGAANCACCCGGCTGCGGAGGCACGGGGAGCCCCTGTCCGCGCCGCCGCTCGCCCACAGCCCCGGTCTGCCCCGAGCTGTGCGGCGCGGGGCTCCTCGGCCCGGTGCGCAGCGCTGCCTGTTCCCGCAGCCCCTGCAGCAGCCGGGCGGCGGTGCCGGTCGCTCCCGCGGCCCCGGCACGGGGGTCTCCCGCGGCAGGCTGGCGTCGCTCGTGAAACGGGG
>VZTG01005442.1:430083-488286 GCA_013397845.1 Melanocharis versteri | reverse complement strand
TCGGGGCGAGCGGAGGATGGATTGCGGCTGGAACCGTATGTGGAGCAGCGGCGGTTCCTGCCTAGGAGCCGCTCCCGCGGAGCCTCCGGCACGAGGCCGGGTCCCGCTTTGGTGGCGAAGGCGGCGGGACCGTGACCCCGGCCCGCAGCCCTGACCCCCGCGGGGCCGGGAGCGGGGCCGGCCCCGGGCACCCCGGGCTGCTCCCCGGGGGGAGGAGATGTCAGTGAGTTTGCGATTTTTCGCGTCCAGCCGCACCCGACCCGGCCGCTTTTCCGTCCTGCTGGAAGTAAGAAAGAGAAACGGTGGCGAGCGTGCTCGGTGCAGGAGCACACGCACGCCCTGTGCGGCAGTAATCTCGTGGGTTTAGTCAAAACGTCTTATTTTGATAGTAGGCTGTGCCTCACGTTCACTAGGCGGCTTGAAAGAGTCGATTTGTATTTCATGTGTAGGCTTTTTCTTAGTTGCTTGCCTTTCTCTTTGTTGTAAAGGGAGCAGCACTAGAAATTCACTTTGGTGTCAGATCTGTCCATTTCCCTCTGGAGGGGAAGAGTAGCAAATCGCTGTAGCAAATAATGTGGCCTTCCCCCTGTACAAAAACCTGGAGACGTGAATGTCCATTATCACCTTCCGTTTGTGAGGATTTTTAGTCGGGTTTTCCTGTCAGAATGCATTGAGGTCCTCGGACAGGTGGAGCAGACTTTTCTCTGCAGGAAGCTCTTGCTGTGTTTATGGTTCTCAGGCACTTCGGCTGTCTGGGTGGATCCAGGCACTCTAACACCCTCATTAATAATAAATTAATTAATGACAACACTTCCAGTGCTATTTCATCTCTTTTCCCCACTTAACGTGGTGGGGAAGTGGTGCAAGTATATGATAATGGTCTGGAAACATCTGTGTCCGTATACTGATGGTACATTATAAAATTTGAGTCAGGTGTTGATTTTGATTATTGCATGAAAAGCAGCTGTGACTTGGAAAAATCCAATTAGATAAAATGGCTTGAAAATCTTACTGGCTAAATTCATTACTGATTCATAATGACAGCTAACTGATGGTACAGGTAGAAGCTTCCACTGTACCATTGCTATGCAGTAGACTTTTCTATTACAGTTCCAAATGCTTTGTAAGCAGGGGCATTCCCATGTTCCCTCTGTCAAGTTCTCAAAGCCTGTAGGTGAGGTGATAAAACAGTATCTGTGGAATAATTTCTCTTACTTGCATGGTCAAAATTAATTCACCCGTTTCCAGGAAGGAAATTCCAATTATAAATGTGTTATTACTTGGAATATGAAGAGCGAGGTTCTTCGGTACCTGGAACATAGTGCTGCGAATTGTCCAGTGAGTTTTTTGTGATTGGATGCATTTTGGCATCTGTTACTGTCACCTCCCTGGCTCTCATGAAAATGATACTTAAATCTGTGGTTATTGCCATCGCCAACTCTGCATGGCACCTCTGAATTTCACTTTTTCCACTTACCTATGTTTTGGGGAATCAGTGGACAAGTTTTTTAGTAAACTTCGATGTTGTTTTAAGTGCCAAAATGTAGTAGTGGTTCAATAGTTAACAACAAAAGTAGCAGACAGTCTCCACCTGTCCACCAAGAGGCAGGAATTGTTGTTGTCCCACTCTGCACTGCAGTGGTGCAGTCACACCTTGAGTACTGTGTGCAGTTTTGGGTGCCTCAGGATAAGGACATTGAACTGTTAGACTGTGTGCCCTCCCAGAGGAGAGCAACCAGGAGGACGGAAGTTCTCAAGGTAAGACTTATGAGAAGCAGCTGAGGTCACTCTGCTCGTTCACCTTAGTTCTGAGGAGACTTCATCCAAGCCTGTGACTTCCTCAAGCGAGGCAATGGAGGGGCAGGTGCTGTTCTCCTCTCTCTGGGGACTAGTGAGAGGACACGAGGAAATGGAATGAAGCTGTGCCGTGGGAAGTTCAGACTGGACATTAGGGAAAGGCTGTTCACAGAGAGGGTGGTTCATCACTGGAACAGGCTCCCCAGCAAAGTGATCACAGCCCCAGATGTGTCAGAGTTCAGGCAGCATCTGGGCAGCACTTGGAGGATTCATAAGTGATTTATCAGTTCGTTGGTAGAACCACAATATTATAAAATATTTAAGCGCTCCTTTTCCCAATACCAAGAACTTATTAACAGGACAAAAGCCTCAAACTTCGCTGCAGAGCATTCTTTTGCTTTGATTTTTCAGAATACTCTGTTGTTACGTATCATGAGAACTCATGGGTCCGTTCCAATTCGAGATACTCTGTGATTCATTGGCGATGGGAATCTGTGTATTGTGTGCTCCAGGGCCCTCACCACCTCAGATGGGATTTGCTGGCCCTCAAAGCGAGGACAGAAAGCTGAACCAGGTGCCTTCACACAGGTGCCTGGTGGAGGGGCATGATCATGCCTCTTGCCCGGTTGGCTCCAGCCTTGCTGCTGCAGCCCAGGGTGCAGCTGGCTGCCTCAGCTGCGAGGGCACGCTGCTGCCTCTCCCTCTCCACCAGCTTTCTCCCCACCAGAGCCCAAATGCCATTTCTGGAAAGTTGTTTTTCATTCAGCACCAGCCTTTCCTGCTGCATGGGGCTGTTTCATCCCATGGGCTTGTGGTTGCCGTTGTTGATTTCATGGGATAGGTCCCTGTCAGGCCATTCTCCATCCCCTTGTCTTGCTGCAGCCCTGCAATGGCCACCCCACCCCATGTTTGCAGAGGACACCCAGCTTGTGGTTCTTTTTTGTCGCTGTCAGTAGTAGAGAGCAGTAGTAACGACTGGTACTGGTCCCTGAGGGATATTGCTGGTGGTCAGCTGTTGTTGGACCTTGTGCTGCTCATTGCAACGCTTCCAGCGCAGCAGTCTCTGACTGGAAGTGACTGCTGGTGGCAAAGAGTGCTGATATTAATTAGCATTTATAGTATTTAATTTCAGAAATATTAGCATTCTTAAAGTCTGAAAAACATCTTGAAAGGTTACCAGCTTTTTAGAGAGGTACAGGCTTGGTCTTCATTTGGACAACCTCAGTTTATCTGAATGAAGCCTATATAATTAAAATGTAGGCAAAACTTAATTGATAGTAAGAGCCAGACATTCCCACTGCTAAATGAGCCACTATGTGTGGATATGCAGATGAGCACCAGTGACAACTGACTTCCTTGTAGCTTTGAGTTTGCTGGTGTGAGCTTTGTTTTCCTTGTTACCAAAGTGCACTGTGAATGAGGAGCTGACAGCAGGACTCACAGATCCTGACCTAAATACAAAATATAGTTGCTGGAATGCATTTGAGGGAAGAAAGGTGAGATTATTTTACGTTATTGACCTAAAATCTCTCTTAGCTGTTTCTCCTTACAGTGCAGAAAGGGTGCAAGCATTTAATACGAGACTACATTGAAGTGAGATCGACTTTTCTGTGACGCAAGACCGCAGGTATACCCTGGCTCAGACTTGGGTTCCTAGTGTACAACAAGCTGGCAGCAGTGGCAAAATTAACACAGACTGAACAATTTTCCATATATCAGCAAGATTTCATCTAGTAAACAGGAGTACTTGCTAAGTAGGCACTGTTGTTCAAGTTTCTAGTGAGCATTTCTAAATGACAAAACAGATTACTAGCAGTGCATATAATATTTCAAAGTCTCAGCCATCGAGAAGAAAGCCATCAAGCTGTATCTGTTGCTCCAGTAGCTGCTTTTCAGATCAAAGACATCATTCTCTGGATTGGTTCATGTTCTTCTTTTAGTCTGAGTCTGCCTTCAAATGTGTTGTCTTGCAAATCCAGGGACTGAATAATTGTCTCTGTTTAATGAGATTATATCTGCTCAGTGCACATGTTTATAAGCCTTTTCATTTCACAACTCACAGGATAAAGTTCAGGCTAATATATAACTGATTTTAGACAGTGATGGTCTTCCAGTAGGGAAGCCAGTCACTCTACAGAAATACTAACGTATTTCAAGAGAAGAGAGAAACTTGCTGTGAAGAGAGGACAGACAATTGTCAGATTAAATGCAATGCAGGGTACAGTCATTCAGAATGACTGTAATGGTGGAGACCAACTGCTACCATGGCTCAGAGACCTGACATACCAGAGCTGAAGTAGGGTCTTTCTAGAGATGCCTTGATAGAGGTGATTAAAGCTGAGCAAGCTGGTGGGGACTCAAAGGACTGCCTTTTTTGTGGACTGCTGTAAACACTGAAAAACTTAGGTCAGGGTGATTAAACTAAAAGAAGCACAAAAACCTTCCAGGCACATGGTCCAAAGCAGGATTGGGAAAGCGTTGTCAGGAGCAAAGAGCCCCTAGCAAGGAATCTGAGTTGGCAAAAAATTGTTTTAGTTTTAATGTGTTGTCGTGTGTTTTGAAGTTCATGGGAGATGATCTGGAGAGGAGAGTCAAAGAGCAGTGCTGGCTAACTTCTTTGGGACTAAGACAACCAGCTACTCAATGCATGTGACACCTGAATTTCCTGCAGTGCTGTAGTGTGCTTAGTTCTGGCTTAGTGCAGTAGAGAGGGGAGACTACCTGCCAGTTGCTCATTTGGTTGCGGATTTGAGTGCGAGTGTACCTCAAGCAGCAGCAAGGCAAGTTCATTAATGGATGGCTTTATTGTATTACTCTGTGTGTCATCTGAGTGCACGTGTGCTGACACGTTGAGATGAGAGCAGTGTTCCATGTGCTCAAGAATACAGGAAAGAGCCATCCAAATGCAAGGAAAGCTGAGATTCTAGTGCAGCCAAATAAAAAGCTGTTTGCTGCTTACAAAAGGATCTTCTGTGAAACATTAAGCAGTCACTCAGTCCTATCTTGAAAATGACAGGTAAATGTTTGCTTTTCTCTTACTCTATAGGTTAGTTTGCTTGGTTGTATGGACTCTTACTTGACTGAATTTCTTATCCTTACAAGTCTATTGTGTGCTGAACAAAAAACAAACAAACAAAAACCACACACAAAAAATTTGTTCATTTTTACTGAGGTGTGTAAGGTGGTAGCGTACCTTCCCCAAAACAGGTGTCAATGCCTCTTTATGAGGGTGTGCAAAGACACCTTGGTTGGTTGGTTTGAGCGGTCTGTAGTTCATTAGATGTTATCCAGCCCTAGGGTGATGAGCTGAAGCAGGATAGTTCTGAGGCATAAGTAAGGTTTTCCTCAAGAAAAGGAAAACTTGTTCTGGTTTAGACCTTCTCTCTTGATCACCAGAGGACCATAGGCCTTCATGTGGTGTGAAAAATAGTAGTTTAAAAAAAAAACCTCTTTTAAATTTTCTGCCTTTATGTAAGTGTATAAGAAATTTTTGAACCGAAACGTTTTGTATGGTGAATGGCTGAGTTGCTTAACGTCGTTGTCCCAGGTGGGGATTTAGAACTGCACTTCACCAGCACTGCCTGCTCCCAGGGGAGCACAGCCTGTGTCGCTGTGAACATCACGACTAGATGAAAATAGGCCTTGTGGTAGCCTGTATGTGGCATCAGAAATGCAAATGTTTCATTCAGTGGAGCAGTGGCGACGGAGTAGCTTCCAGTGCTCTCAACTCAGCAGTCAGAGATTTGCATCTGAGGTGGAGGAGCTAAGAGGCAGATCCCAAGGGCTGCTGAGCTGCAGCTGTTGGTGGTCGTGCCCATCATACCTGCCACAGTCCAGCAGGTAATCTTAAGCCAGGTTTTGACTGCTGACAGAAAAGTTTTAGTGCAAAGATGTCTGCATTTAGCTGAGCGTGGTAATACATGCCGAGGTGGTTCAGGCTGTAAGTCCAGAATGCTCTGGCCATGTGTAGGCATGTCCTGCTCATTGCTCAACTCCTGGTGTTTTCATACAGCCTTTGTCCTCTGGACACTGGGTGTTCCCAGGTCCCATTTCTCTTAGGATCCTCAAACTTCAGTTTCCTGGCCTCTCATGCTGTTTCCTGTCACCTTTAAAATAAGGGTTTTACAGTCTGAAAAGATACACAAATCAACTGTTCAAAACTGGTTGTTCTGTGGTGAGAGTTATGCTTGGTGCCTGGGATGCCTTCCCTGTATTGTGAGTTTCACAGCTGAAGGGTAGCCTTGGAAGTGGCCAAAGCACGTGTTTGCATGAAGACCCTACCAAATCCCAAAAGAGCAAGGTCAGCAAGACTCTGAAATCCGCTGTTATTTCATGTACCTGCTTTCTTTAAAAACACACTGCTGGATGAAGTAATTTCCCTCAAAGTTTAACAGAAAAAATTAATGGGCTTTCTGTTGTTCATTTGCTGAAGAAATTACTGCTTAGGGTTAATCTTTTTTAGGTATCTTGTAAGTGTAATTATTAGTTTTTCTGTCTGTATTTTCAATAATAGAACACTTGAAATTTTTAGGATTTGGCAGTGAGCAGACACCAAAGAACCAGTCTACCTTTATGGAAAAAGTACTTGCTCATTACTGATGTATATCTGAATGATCTCTCCATCTCTTGTTTTGATTCAACAGAGCGTATGACTACTGAAGAATACAGATCTTACCTAGAATATACAAGTTGGAAATTTATATCCTTAAGTATGACCACAACACATTGGACACATGGTGTTCCAAGCAAAGTCTTGTTTTCCTTTGATGTATTTAGATCTGTTACCTACAATATTCATAGCTTATGTGATCTCAGTTGAGCAGAGCTATTCAATAATACTACAACTTTGTTAGGTTTTATTTCTGAAGTGCTACAAATGTTTAAAATGTGTTTTCCCTGTAGCACAGCTAGTATTAATAATATCAAAATATCTAGTGCTGTTTGCTAACAGATTCTCCAGCAGTAAGCTTTTAAATGGCTCAATACTTAAAAAAACTCATTTCAACATCATTTTTCCGTGTGAGTTTTTCAGTGACATCCCTTGGAACAAGTATCTTCTGACACTGCCTACTCATCATTTGGATGAGTCAAAAGAATTTATTTTCCAGTTTTGCAGCTTGTCTTGCACTGAAACCTGTACAGATTTTTTTGTGGCTTCCTCAGAAATGCCATGTAGGGTCATGTTGGAGTGTAAAGTATCTCAAGACAGCAGGAATATACCAAAAGACAAGCACTGGTTTTCAGATCCTTGGCTCCCCCTCAAGATTGCAGGAAGTTCCAGCCTGTCGGAGGGGGAATTGTCTATTTTGTACCGTGACAAAACATCCACTGCCTGTATAACAAATATGGGGAGCCCATTTTTCTGTACGCCATCATTTAATACAGTGTGTTTTCCAGCTTCTTTCTCTAATAATCTGCCTTCTGCATGTAGTATAGTGCTTTTAGAATGTGCGGAGGCACTAGCAGCTGTTCTGATTTTGATGTGCCTGTGCCTCAGTTAACAGTGGGGTTTCCACAGTACTTTAAAAAAAGCCTTTCTTAAAAATAGTTGACTGAGGCATTCATCGACCCTCATTTAAAAATTTTATTCCTGGTGCAATGTAACTGGATTGTTGGGAAAAATATACTGGAAGGTTTGGCAAAACTTACGAGTCTAGTTGCTGAGGGACTTTGATATATGCAGGTAACATAGGAAACTGAAACTTTAGGGTTTGATTCAACTCGATGTCTTTTTTCGTTATGCAAATTCTGTGTATTTCTTGCTGAATCAGGTTCTTAGTGTACTTTGTGACAGTGAATAAATTTGAACTGTGCTTTATAAAGAAACCTTCACCTTTGGGCAAAGTTGAACAGAGAACACTTATTCTAGAAGTGTTTACTGGCAGGCTTTCTGCAGTGTAACTACAGTAGCTGTCAAAGGTTCAAAGAAAGCTTTTCAGCGCTACTTTTTTTTTCCTGTTTACTGTGTTGGAATTGAAGTCAAATTCTTGCATTTCAAGTGCTTCATCTTGAATATCACAGTTTCAGCACTTTGGAGGAAGAGTAAATGAATGTTGTGCTTTGCCATCAGCCAAACACTTTGATTTAAAAATGGGTAACTTGGACAAAGCATCTGTTCTGGTGCAGCAGTCTCCACTCTCCACACCATGAGGCTGTGTTTCCTGTGTGTAGGTTGATGTCTGTTCTGTTTCATCCCAGAGGAGCCTTGTGGAGAGTTGCTTACATTTTGAAAAAGATGATCTAAGTCACAATATCTGTGTATTTTTCACTCGTCTGACTCCCGAATCAGGTAATAAGGCACAACAGACTTTGTGTGAAGGGGTGAAGGCAGCAAGTGTTTGTAAGAGCACAAGCATGACATGGGACTGAGTGAAACCAGTATCCTCTGAAATCTACCTAGAGTCTTGTTGTGGGAAGGAAAGGGCATAATCCAGAACAGTCTCCAGGTATCCATCAAATATCTTTTATTTGGACTTTTGTATTTGTGAATAAAGAATTAGACAGGTGAGTGAAGCTCTGAGGGCTTTTCCAAATCTTTGGGGTATGTTGCCATCTCTTTGAATTTTAAGAAGCAGCAGCTCACAAGAAAGTTCTGGCATATTTTATGTTTTTATTCAGGGTATAATTTTCCTGGTTTGGGGATGTGGGTGCACAGGAAAGCATGAAGATGCTAGGTGGAACTTGAGCACGAGCAGCATGAGGAAAGCGTGAGCATCCATGTGGCAAGCCCTGCAGGGCTTCAAGTGAGTCTTCCTGATTTCAGCACATCCTGCTTCCCACTTATCTTTACCACTGCTGCTACTCATATCTGTGGTGTGCAGGTTATGCAGATGCAAACCTTTTTTTGCGACTTACTCACTGTATTCTTCATGAGGTGTCATTACTGCTCTCAATGGCAAACACGGTATTGGTGCTCTTCACAACTGAGCGTGTCAGCTTTGTCTTTTTCCAGCTATAGAAATGGCTGGCACTGTGAAGGAAATGTGTTTGATCTAGGGAGGGATGTTGTAAAAAGCTGGATAATGAACTCAAAGTCTTGACAGTATTGCTGTCTGGATCTGAGATGAATAAGTTTCGGTTCAAAAGCCATCTGTCTGTCACTACAGAGAAGGGGGTAATGAAGAGCTTACCAGGTGCCCACCAAAGCTGCTTTATCACTCCTCAGCTGCACAAGGGAGAGAAAATACAACAGAAGGCTCAAGAGTCTGGATAAGGACAGGGAGAGATCACTCACCAGTTACCACCACAGGCAGAACAGACTCGACTTGAGGAAATTAGTTAATTTATTACAGATCATATCAGAGTGAGGTAATAAGAAATACAAGCAAATCTTAAAAATAGCTTCCGTCAACCCATCCTTTTCTTCCTGGACTTAAATTTATTCCTGATTCCCTACCTCCTCCCCCTGGGTGGTACAGGAGGATGGAGAATGGGCATTGTGGTCAGTTCATCACACAGTGGTTTTACCACAGCTTCTTCCAAGGAAGAACTCCTCCTAGGAAGAACTCCTTCCCCTGCTCTAGTGTAGTGTCCCTTCTACCGGAGACAATCCTCCATGAACTTCTCCAGTGTGGTTCCTTCCCATGGGCTGTCACAAACTGCTCCAGCACGGGGTCCCTCCCATAAGATGCCATCCTTCAGGAACAGGCTGCTCCAGTGTGGGTCTCCTGGAGGGCCACAGGTCCTGCCAAAAATCCTGCTCTGGTGTGGGCTTCCCACAGGTTCACAACCTCCTTTGGGTATCCACCTGCTCTGGTGTGAAGTCCTCCCTAGGCTGCACATGGATGTCTGCTCCCTGATGGGCTGCAGGGGACAGCCTGCCTCGTTGTGGTCTTCACAGCAGGCTGCAGGGAAATCTCTGCTCTGGCACCTGCAGCGCCTTGTCCACTCCTTCTCCACTGACCTTGGTGTCTGCAAAGCTGTTTCTCTTGCATATTCTCACTTCTCTCTTTTCTGACCGCAATAACTTCTTTTCCCTTCTTAAATATGTGTTATCACAGTGGTGCTTCCACAGTCACTGGTGGGCTCACAGCCTTGGCCAGCAGCGAGTCCATCTTGGATCTGGCTGAAGTCATCTCTGTCAGACTTAAGGGAAGCTTCTGGCAGCTTCTCACAGAAGCCACCCCTTTTGCCATACAAACCCAATACAGCTACTAAAGTTCTGTATTAGGAGCTCTGTGTTTACCCACTGGTAAGGTTAACTTTCTACTAGGCTGAAGGATTCTGCTGTTATTAAAAAGTACATATTTGCTGGTGACAAACTGAGTCAGATGTGGAAGTGAAAATCTGAAGACTAAAGAAAAATATCCTTAACTGGGATGATTTCCTGGTGGATCAATGTAACTTTATGAATTAATTCAGTGATATTGCTGTTTGGTTGTTTTTGCCACTTTGGTTTCTGCTGCCAGATAATAGTTGATGGTAGTGTGGTACTTATTGCATTGCTTTCCTGTCAACCTACGCACACTGGGTTGGTAACATACCACTCCAAATTCTCAAATACTAAATTCAGACCTAACTCTCATGAGACTGTCTTACCAAAAGTTAAGAACAGAAGCCAACTCTGAATGTCATTCTGTTTCTGAATGAATGATAAGCCAACATCCTTCATCTTTCAGAATAAGGTTTTCTAATTGGTGATGTCTGCATAACTTTCTGCAAAAAAATCGCTGCCCAGATGCTGTTTGCCACTGAAAGTGGAGCTGATAGTTGACTTTGCCCTCAGTGACTGTGTAGTATCATGCAAGCAGCCTTTAGATGTCACATGAACAGTGCTATTTTGGAATGGATGATGAAGTGCTTTAAACACAGTGAAACTTTCCCTTATTTTCTTTGCAAATTCATCTGTCATTCATTTGCACATACCACCGTAGTTTCTCTAGCAAGTGAGGCATAAACAAGTGCTACATTCAGTGCATAACTCTGGCTTTGTGTGCAGCCAGTTCAAAGTGAGGTGGGGCCCATAGGAGGAAATAGGAAACATGACTATAAAAAAATGCTGTAGACTTTAATACTTCAACTAAAAAAATCATTCGATTTTTTTTAAATTGTATTTTCTGTGCTTCTCTGCTTCATGGTGGATACTTGGTCATCCGTTATTTGCTACAGTTGAATCCATAATCTCCAAGTTCACAGTGTTAAAATGGACTAGTGTCAGTAGCACCCATTATTTTCTATTTGTCTGGTGATATGAGAGGATTAATTTGCTAAAGGAGAAAATGAGTTATATATAATAGTTTGGACTGTATAGGTAGCCACCCATCAAAATGGCTCCATACTGGAAAAAGCACTGCAGCTTTTGCTTTGGAAAGGAATACTTAGCCAAATTTAGCCAAAACCACATTTGGAGTTTAGTAAAAGGAACGAGTGTTTATGTCTCGGAGGACAAGATCCTTACTCCGTCTAGAATCTTGCAACAAAGGTAGACTTCACAGTCAGTAGTCCAAAGAAAGTAGGTTTGAGCTTCTTACCTCACTCACAACGAAGAGAATATGGCCCAAGGCTTAATCTGTTGACAGCACACATTAGGATGACCAGGAAATACGCTGGAGATGCAGTTCTCTGCAGTAGGAGTGTGTAACAGAAATTTGTCCAAGCTATTCAGAAAGGTGACAAGAAAGGAAGTGCTGGAGCTCAGGAGGTTCTCCTGCACGTATATATGTGGCAAACTTGTCCATTCAACTTGTCACCAAGTTTGCACAGATGTCATGGGGGTGGACAGCCCATTTAGAGCTATCAGTGCTAACAAACAGGTAAGTGCTCACATCTTCATGCAGCAGCTAGTTCTGCGTCCTGAAAGTTTGAATGGAAACTGAGCAGATCTAGGAAAAACATCTTGATGTAGACCATCTAACCATAATAGACACCTTAAAAATGTGAGATCTTGCTATCCTTGTCACCTTGTCGTTTCATCCTGTTATCACATACTCCTGTCTATTTCCTTGTTTGTTCTCATGCTCATTGAATCCTTCATGAACTAATTTAGCTTACTAGTTCAGATAAAGCAAGCAGGAGGGAGTTACGTTCTGTTCAGCTCCTGAGTTTGGGTTAGCTTCCCGGAGATGCTGGTGGTCACCGCAGCTGGTGTGCGGCCGGTGTACTGCTATCACACTGACGTACGGGAGGAGATGGCTGCAAGCCTGAAGTGAGCCTTTGCATCAGCTCAGCTGCTGTACTCCACCTTCTCCGCTCTAGGGACTTTCCCTCACCCGGTGAGACAGCAGAGTTGGGCATGAGGGCAAGGCTGGGGTGTTTCAGCCGTGGGGTGAGGTGATGTGGTTTCCTGAGCCCAGCTAGGGGCTGATGTGTAACTGCTTGGTCTGTGACTTGCCTCTAATGTCCTTCTCACGGAGCTGTGAACTCCTGTGCGTAGCTATGGGAGCTGTACCATGGTCTTCTGTAACAGAGTTTTCAGTCTTCACCTGCTTCCCTATTGATTTTGTTCCTTTACTTATTAATCCTGAAGGCAGTAGATCCTAATGGTAGGCCAGTGTGTTAAATTAGTTGCAGAGAGGAGTTGAAGCTGAACTACTTTATGTCTTTTGAGGGGCGTGGTGGAGGAATTATAAAGTTACAAAACAAAATAAGTTTTTGTGATTGCAGTTTAAAGTATCTGGTATTTCAGCAATAGGTGCTCTTAGTAATGTTTGTTGTGGAAATTTATTTGCCCCTTATGCTTACAACTTGTGTGCCTGATTAAATTAAAATAGGTTTAAAATTAGAGCATGGTTTGAATTGAATGCTTAATTGACAATGTTGTTTGAAGTATGGATTTTCATAATGGACATATTATGAATGTTGACTGGACAGAAATCCTCTGAACAGACAAACTGTGATTGAATGAACATAACTGCCTTCTTTCAAAACCACTAATTAGGAGAATGTCTTACATGATGGACTGTTAAAATGTCTTGCAGGTGGATTCACCAATGAACTTGAGAAACCCTCATGATTTGGTAATACTAATGAGACAAGAAACAACAGTTAACTACCTCAAAGAACTGGAGGTAAAGCATAAAATTTAAGTACTAATTAATTTATGAAAATACAGATATTTTTATTCCATAGACTTTATAGTAATAGTTTTAGATGGGGAAAATAATTTATTATTGGCGAAGTTCTCCTTCAATGAAAGGCTGAAAAATTTTTCAGATCTCAAGAATTTTTTGCCTCAAGTCTGCCTAACTGGTCTCCAGTTGTGTCATTCCCTGTTGTTAGCCATAAATCCTAACATTTTTGCATAAAGTCACTGGATTCTGTTGTACTGTATTGCAGAAGGACTCGGGGCAAATCACCTCTGTTTTTCTTCAAGCCCATTTATTATTGAGAAGGGGTCTGAGACCACCCTTTTGAAAAGGACTTTAATAGACTTTGAACTGATAAACTGAAGTTTAAATATAATAGGGGTTAGGTAAGCAAACAGCTCACAGCCCTTGTGGCCATGCACTCCTTTCTTGTGCCAGCTTTGGTTTTATGTAGCATGTAATCAAATATGTATGGCTTTAATTAAAAATGCAGGTTTTCTCATTTCACATGTAGTCATGTACAGTACTTCTTACATGTATTCATGTTCAGTTGTACTTAGCACACTGAATGATTAAGATGATGATTTGTTTGCAATGTCTTGTATTATTTCCACAAGGTCTTACAGTGGAAAAATGGGGGCCAAATGTGAAAAATTTTCTGCACTTTTAGCAACCATTTCTTCTTTTCCTAAATGGCCTACCATGTATTTAGAATGTTACTAGCCCACTTCTTAGGCACAACAGGAGAAATAAGGGCTCATTCAAGTTCTGTTATCTCTCATGAAAGTATTTGTATGCCATCCAAATTCAGAAATGTCCTACAGATGTTATGAAAGATAAGGCAATATTCCCAAAATTTAATGAGAATTTTTTAGATTTTTTTCAAATGAACTTTGTTTTAAGGAGAAAGTTGGACTCTTGAATCCTAGCAACTATAGAGTTTGCTTTAATCGGTATATATGCTTCTGTTTCCTTTTTTTTCCCTACAGAAACAGTTAGTTGCTCAAAAGATTCATATAGAGGAAAATGAGGACAGAGACACAGGGCTGGAACAAAGGCATAATAAAGAAGATCCAGACTGCATTAAAGCAAAGGTGCCCCTGGGGGACCTAGATCTGTACGATGGCACATACATCACCTTAGAGAGCAAAGATATCCGGTAATAAGATGTTTTAATAAGATGCTTTATATTCTTAAGATTTTTACTGAATAAAAAAAATCAACAGTACCTCTAAATACAAGTGAAAAATTACTAGCACTGACTTTCTTTAGATGACAGTTTTTATTTTGTGTTACTATGTAATAAAACCGAAACATCTGCCACTAGTTGTGAATGGGTACAACACACAAGTGCTGTTTCCCCTAAGATGTCTATGCTAGCCCTGCCCTGAAACTTTTCCTTTCTGTTCCCCATTCTACCACTGTTACTCTGTACTGATACGACCAGACATGTGAATTAAAATGAAATATATCATGTAGAAGGGGGTTGGATTTGCTTGAGTGTGCTTTCAGTGTTTTGAGCTAGATATTTATTTTAGTGGAAACTGTCTTGATTTAAATTTGAATGAAATTCCATTGATTACCAAGCTGTTGAACTTTCTGGTCATATTTTGTCCCCTGTGTTTAGAAAGTGAAGGATGAGCAGACAGTGTACTTGACATTCAGCTTCACTGGTAATTCATCTTCAGGAATGACTGTTTTGTTTCAGTTGTTTTATTTTTTTATCATAATCGCACGAGTACTTGAAGTGGGAAAAGATCAATTTTATTCTCATATACCTTCATTTGGACTTCTCATCACCCATATTTGGAATTGGTTTGTTTGTTTCAGTTGAAGAGTCTGCATGCATTGCCATTTGCCTGGCAGATAGATGATTAATCATAGCAGTGATACACTAGGTTGACGCTGATACGTTTTGGAGGTTATCCAAATGTTGATATTTTCTCTAAAGCAGACAAATTTATTTACTTTATCCTATAGTCATGACATCCTGATACAACTGAAATCTGAGAAGACAGCAGAAATGGTCTAATGTGCCCAAACAGGGGATTTCTGTAATGATTAAATCAGAGTACTCTCTGTCTCAGCTACCGTACTGTCTCTTACGAGCTTCAGCAGTATTTTAATCTGTGATCTGCTGTGTTATGTTATTCTGTCCTCAGCCCTGAAGACTATATAGACACAAAGTCCCCTGTGCCTCCAGACCTGCAGCAGCCGGACTGTACGAAAGTTCTAGATCTTCCATACAGTATTCATGCTTTTCAGCACTTACGGGTAAGTGAGCAAATGCAAGTAAGTATTTTTCCCCACTAGGAAGAGGAATAGAAAACTCCTACTGGCCATTCTCACTCAAGGCTGAAAGGTATTGTAATCTTTCAAGACTGTTCCATGCTTTTTTTGAAACTACAGTTGGGCCCTGATTAAGGTAGCTGCTTATTGGAGGTTAGACCTGTTCCATCAGGTATACAGTTTCTCTTTTGTTATTTTTTGCCTTAATTTAAAGGACGTTTTTAGGAAAATGGAGTGTTTTATTTTCATAACACATTTCATTAGCAAATTGGTAGCTTTCAGTGGGACTATGACTAGCTTGTGAATTGTCTCAGTTGAAATTTGGAGAGTGCTGAACAGAGTCATTAAAATGTATGAAGACTCAGGATCAGAAAATTGTTTCCAGGTTTGTTGGTAGCTCCTAACATACCTAACTGTTTGGCATCTGAATGCCAAGCCCTAACCCAGAGGATGAGATAATTGTTCCCTACTAGTACAAAGTTCAGCTGCTTTAGAAAAGTTGCAGTGGAGGAGTGGTAGGAAAACTGGTTTTGTCAACAGCATTATAGGAGCAAATTTTCTGATGTAGATGAAGCTTTAGTGCTTTTATCTTGGTATTTATTTTATTGCATGTCTTTTCATCAACAAATAAGGATTTTCTTACAGCTAAATACTAAGTGGAGGGTTTTTTAGCTCTATTCATGGGTCTGGATGTATTTTTGAAAGAAGTATGTTTGTGCTTGGGGAAGGAAGAAAGAAGAGGTGTAGGGATACTTCCTTTGTGTGCGTGTAACCTGACAACCCTGACTTAAGTGCTTCAGCAGTCATTAGTGAAATCAGTAGCTGCCAGATACACAGAGCTACCAGAAGTGAATATTTCCCCTGTAGCACTCACAAGCAGAGGCTGCTTTTGGCTGCTTCTAATGTTTTCCTATATGTAATAATATATATTATTATCTGACAGAGGTGAAATTGTTCTATCAGTTCCTAGAGATCTTGAAAGGAAGATAAGATTGTAAAATAGCCAAGCCGTAAATTTTCCTGGGAGTCATACTTTTGTTTATATTTCTCTGCTCTTAAGTGTCAGCAAATACCTGTATTCAATTTTTATTTTAGGGTGTCCAAGAAAGGGTTAATCTTTCTGCACCCCTGTTACCTAAAGAAGATCCCATCTTCACATACTTATCACGGAGGCTGGGAAGAAGTATAGAGGAAATAGGTCACCGTATTTATGACGGGCTCATGAAGGTATGAAACTGTAATCTTGCTGGATGCACAAAAAGGATTGCTTGAATGGTCTCACAAGTTTAGATACACCTTGTACAAGCAATCAGATCCAGTTTTGCACATGTATTTTTGGTTTACAGTTCAGTTTCAAAAGGCTAACTGAGACCATTTTCTGCTAGGCAAATAGAGGTGGGGAGAAGGCATCAGCAAAGCCAGTAAATAGATACTTAGTGTCATCTTTAAGGACTTATGTAGTTATGTTGTCTGGCAAACCACATTCATTGCTTTGTCAAGGTAATAAGAGTTTTTAAACAAAAAATACAGGTACTTGAAGAGCAAAGAAGAAACAACAGTATTGAAGTGTGTATGTTTTTGTTGAATGTCTTCCTGCAAAATCTAGGAACACTCACTGACTTCCAGCTAAGATGCTGATGCTTAAACTACTGTCACCTCTCATTTCATCCCATTTTGTGTTTTCACCTGCCTGAAATGCAGAAATTCTGTTTCTTTAATACATTAATATGCTGGTTCAGTGTTTCTAAACATTGACAACTGTTGCCAAATGGCAGCTTTCCAGTGGAAGAGGATAGCTTAGGGCAGCTGAGCACCAACTTTAGTGCTCAGCTTTTCATCCTACAGTAATGAAAGCCCTGATTAACCTTTTAGTTCATGTGTTAGTAGTTAGTACAGTTCATGTGTTTCTCATTACTGCAGAACTCTTCTTCCTGGGTACTCTATAACATGGCTTCTTTTTACTGGCGAATAAAGAATGAGCCATACCAAGTAGTAGAATGTGCCATGCGTGCCCTTCATTTTTCTTCAAGGTAAGAATTGCTAATAAGGATTTCTTCTCAGATTGCTTTTCTAGTTATCCTAATTAGTAAACAGGTTTTGGTTTCTAAGACGGTATCCTAAGGAATAATCCGTGTTACTTGTTCTTGGTCTCTGTGTGCTATACTAGGCATATAAATAGTTGAGACATTTTTCTAGCAAGTGGTATGTTTTAATGTGTGACTGGCAAATTAACGTATCTTGTGCATGATTCTTATGCAGTCTGACCTTCCTTTAATGTTAGTTTTTAATTTTTTTCTTTTTTATTTTCTTTTATTCTTTTAGGCAAAATAAAGACATTGCACTGGTAAATTTGGCAAATATTTTGCACCGGGCTCACTTCTCTGCAGATGCAGCTATTGTGGTTCATGCAGCTCTGGATTACAGTGACTTCTTTACCAGCTATTACACTTTAGGAAATATATACGCAGTAAATACAATCTTTATTTTCCAAGACTTGAAGAAAATTAAATATTACTTAATCTTTTGGGGTTGACTTGTAGTGCTTTACTCTTTTACAGTGTGTGTTGTGCCTCACATGCATCTCATGCTTAATGCTTAAGATTCTGTCAAAATACTTTTATTCAAAAGTGTGTCTTTAAGCAAAGGTTTTTATCTGTGCCTGGAAATAAATTCCAGCAAAATTCTTCTGCAGCCTTTCTTTAATAGCTATAGTGGCTTGAGTGTCAGAAATGACAGGCTGCTTGTTACCATAAATTAAAATTTAAGTTAATGACTTCTTTAAAAAACTGAGTATTTTTTATTAAATATTTAATAATACATCTAATATATTTAATAGACTGCACAATGTCTAATTCTCTCTCTCGGTCATTCTTCAGATGCTTGGAGAGTACAACCACTCAGTCCTTTGTTATGATCATGCTCTGCAGGCCAAACCAGGGTTTGAGCAAGCTGTAAAAAGGAAGCATGCTGTCCTGTGTCAGCAAAAACTTGAGCAAAAATTGGAAGCCCAGCATAGGTAACTAAAGTATCCCACTGGCAATGTGTACAGTCGAATTACTGTAGTTCCGTTGCAGCAATTATTTACATTTCAAGAAGAATTGTTTTTAATTTTCTGTGTTTCTTTGATTATGCAGTGGAATTAAGCATAAGAATACTTGAAGAAACAAAGATTTGAAGATGTGCAACAGTGTAGGAAAAGGTGATATTCTAGAAAGCATTCAAAGTAAATCTTTTCTGTTTAATTTTCAAGATCACTTCAGCGAACATTAAATGAGTTAAAGGAATATCAGAAGCAGCATGACCATTACCTTAGACAACAAGATGTTTTAGACAAGTACAAGCTCATCCAGGAGGAACAAATCTTGAGGAACATCATTCACGAGACACAGATGGCAAAAGAAGCTCAATTAGGTACAACTTTTTAGTGTTCATGCTCATTAAAGCAATGAAATATTGCACATACTCAGATAAGTATCAGGATATAACTTCTTCATATATTAAGATGGCCTTGAGTGGATCTTGTGTTTTGCTTATTAAAACAAGAGATTCCAGTATGTTCTTGAACAGGGAATTCTTTTTGAGTCTTTTGAAGTTGGAGTTTCCTCTGGGCTGATGAAGTAAATAAAAAGGATTGACCTATCTGGGGGCAGAGAGGTTGACTTTGTGCTGACTTTGTCTCCTCAGAAACCACACTTCTCTAGTATAAAAAAATACTTTGTGCTCTGCAGGGAACCATCAGATTTGCAGATTGGGCAACCAGCAGCATAGCTTGCACTGTCAGTGGGATCAGCCTGTTCGTTATCACCGTGGAGACATTTTTGAAAATGTGGAATATGTTCAGGTTTGTCTGAATTGATATCACTGCTTTAAGTTACGTGCCATTTGCTTTATTAGCAAAATAGTTTCAATTTTTACAGGGTTGACAAAAAGGCTACATTTTGGGTGTGGTAATTATAGTGAGAAATCTCTTAGTCTCTTTCTTTTCCAGAGTGTAAAGTATTTTAATGCTCGTTCCTTTTGATATTAATACAAGCTGAGAAATTGTGAACTATAGAAATACAGAGGGTTTATTGAAAAGGCTTTGTTTTATATAGAAGAGAGAATTACTTGAATTCAAACACCTCATTTTAGTCCAAAGTGTTAGTTTCCTATGGTCACACCAAGAAACTTTGGTACAAGAGTTCTGAGAAGTTTTGGAAGCAGAGTGTATACTGATACTGAAAATCCAGAATGACAGCCACCTAAGCAGCACCTCTGCTGTGTTAGACCTACAGATAGGGATTATGATTTCAGTTATTTTGTGATACGGAGTGCGTTCTGAAGTTTCCCCTTAACTAGTTAAAGAAATAGGAATAATTAATTTTGCTGTTGTCTTCTTCACTGTTTTTCCTATTATAGTAGTTACAAATTCAGATTATTGAGATAATTCTGAAAGCCATGAGTCTATGTAATTCTGATTTGGTCTCGAGCTGTGCAATCTAGATAAGTAGATTTTATTTGTGGTCTATTAGAAATGTTTGCTTGGTACGTTTTAGCATTTTTCCTTGATTTGCACTTGTGTTTTCATTGTTAATATATGGACAACATGAATATTACTCTTGCATGGTCTGAGTGGATCAAGAGGCTTAAATTGCTTAAATTCCTTGTTTTTTTCCTGCTACCCACATTTCAGCTCATCAGTGAGGCTTAACTACATTAGTGGAGGGGGAGGGGGAGATAACATGGAGAAATTCAACAAGGGATGTACTGTACCATCTCCTTTATTAAAATTTGTCTTTCTGTTGTTTATAGTTTGGTGAAGACTCTTCAACTTCTAGTATGACATCCATGACTTTGGATCTTCATGCAAACCAAAGTGTTCACAGCCAGTCCTTGCAGTCTTCCCCTGTGGCTCGTTCTGTCGTTTCGGTGTGGAGTGTGGAACCCAGCAGAGTGAGTGAAGAGGATGAGCTTTGCCCTTTCAAAGAGGAGGGGTGAAAGTGAATCCTCTCCTTGTTTATGTGAAACTTCTTAGCATTTGGGCTACAGTTTTGGTGTGTGGCAGCACTGGAGAATGTAGCATTCTGAATTTCTTCGACATATAAGCATCTCTCTAGTTTCTCTGTACTGATTTCCCATCCTTTGAAACTACTGCAGCACAGAGGGAGTTGTTCTGTAAACATCTGCTGCAAGTAAAGTGGTACAGCCAAGTAAAGATAAAAATTTCAACTGCTGATGTTAAAAAAAAAAGATGGAAAAATAATAGTTTTAAAGATCTCTGTTGGGTTTTTTTTCCTTTTTCCTTTAATATCCCTTTTATTAACTTGTTCATTAGAATATTAAAAATGTTGAGAAAATAATAAAAAATAATTGCTTTCCCCCTTAGGAGAAACAGCATATTCTTTGGCCTCAGCGATCAGAATGCATGAAATCTTTCCCCAAAATTCCTGACCCAGAAGAACTGCCAACTTATTTCTTGCCTCCAGAAAACAGGGGATTCAGGCAAGTGTTGATTTTTTAAAGCTGTATTTTTTAATCCTCACACTAATGCCTTAATGAGTATTTTCTTTCTGGAGAGGATGGATGCAATTAGTAATCAACAGCAGAGATGTGTTCAAACCTCTGAAGGAAGGCATTTTCCTTGATTGTTGTCTTTGCTGTAACTGTAACAGCCAGGTCCAATTTCATGGGGATTCTTCCCTGACTGTTAGTCCAGGGTGAACACATAAAATACAGACAGAATGAGGTTTTAAGCACAAGTCTGAATGTCTTGCAGAGTATATTAACAACAACAAAAAAAAAACCTTGAAAGAGAGAATGAAGTGAGCATCTATTTAATAACTGCAGATAACTGTTGTACATTACATACATCCTCTTAGCTTTAGTTATGATGGCAGAAAATGATGAAGACCAGAAAACACTAAAAAAGGATTAGGAGTGGAAAACTCCAGCTCATTCCTTTGGGACAGATGTGGAAAATCAGCTTAGTCATGGGAGAGTCAGTAATATTTGTTACTATATAGGATAAAATAAATGTGTCTGTACTGCAATAGCTAACTTACATAGATCAATGCAATGTTATGATAACCTTAGTCACTTACATTATAGCAGTGGTAGTAAAAAAGCTGTTTTGTTCTACCTAGTCAGTATAATACTAGTATTGAGCTTGTGTTAAAGGTTCCCATCTACAAACATCCAGCAGCTTCCTTTGGAAAAAAACAGTGTTCAGCTTAGAAGGTTCTATATACATAATTTGGCTACCTCTTAATGTTTTTGAAATCATTTTAGTGTAGAAAACATCAACTATTTTTTTGTCACATATCTAGTCCTAAACTTCATAGAATCCTCATTTACATAATATGAGAACCTTCTATTTGTTATCTCTACTGCACTGTTCATTCTTCTTGTTGTTCTATGCTTAAAAATCAAAAATGAAGACCTTATAAATGACTTTTCAAGGGAAGGGTGGTCCTTGAGTTCTTCATTGCAGCTCGTCTCATAGCAGTCTGCAGTACGAGGCTTAGTAGATTCTTGTGTTTATACATGATGACATGCAGCACGTGCTGTTAATTTCTCTTGGTTCTCCTTATTGCTAGAATCCAGCCAATACTGAATAACCCAAGAGGTACTGTTGAGCATGGAGAAGCACAGGCACCAGATTGTTCTTCCATTACTGATGCTCGTAACAATGAAACTCTAAATATACTGGTCAAGGAACTAGACACTAATCTAGATTTGAAATTCAGGATGCCAGATGATCGAGCAAGACAAGTAAGAGATGTTTTCTTGTTGGTTATCTTCTGGTTTAAAATCTTCCTCTTTATTGCCTTAACAATGTTCCTCAGATCATGAAAGATTCTGATATTTAAAGGTAATCGGTACTTCCAAAAACCATGGGCAGATTCTTTCTAATAGGAATGGAGAAAGGGTTAACTTGTCTGACTTCTTTCAGATGCTGAGCAAAAGCACACAAAATGGGAAATTTAGTTTACTCTTTGAAATATTTCTTATAAATCTAACAGTCACTTGATATAATTCATTTCCAAAAACTGCTGCATTCTACCAAGCTGGTAACAAAAGGCCTTCATATTGCATTCTGGAGATTGGTTGCTTTAAGTGTTACATGTTCACATCCTCTTTTTAGTACAATATCTTTATCTTCCCTTTGCTAAAGAGAAGATTTAAGGAAACTTGTCTTGAATGGCCCTTGTAGATCTTGACTGTAAAATTTATTCAGTAGTTCGGGGGAAAAAAATAAAGTCTTTGTGTTCCAGGTTTTGCATTCTCGTATCAACAATGAAACTGTTACGCTGACGAAGATAGGAGTGTTTCTAGATCATGCAATGAAACAGGTACGTCAGTCTATCACATGAGATGAATTCAGAATTCTTACTTGAGATTTTATACTTCTAAAGTAGTCAGTGACACACTAGAAATGAGTTTATTTGCTGCCTGTAACTGAGATGAAACTAACTTAAAAATCCATGTTTACAAGTAAAGCAGAAATATGTAGAGAAGTATCTAACTTAGCCTGATGTAGACCAAACAGCTCTGTAGTTGCTTGTTCTTGTTGAAAGGACACAGAGCAGTAATTTATTAGCTAATTCTGGCAGCCATTTGCTTAATTGGGAGAAGCAGCTTGGAACTACTCCTCCGTCTGCCACCCCTTCCTGCATGCCTGCCTTGTGCTCTTCCTCCTCCTTCCCACTACCCTGCTTTTCCCCCTACTCTCCCTCCAAGGAAACCAAGCCTCTGTTAATCTTCTGTCAGGATAATTAGCACTCTGGGGCAAAGAATGTACCTCTGTATAAAACCCTGTGGAATGCCACCTCCATCTTGCGTGGGGCCTTTGAGAGTCAAATGACAGGAAGCATTGAGAGAGACGTTGACTCTTTTTGACATGTCAAGCTGATATTTCTCAATTTAACTTTCTTGTAGAAGTTGTGTCAAGGTATTATATGTAGATACCTTTTTAGTCTAAAATCAGTACCATTTACTATGTGCATTTGTCTTAACCAGGAGAAAAATGAGCAGTAGGAGTTGATTCCTATTATTATGTTGCTCAGAACAGTCCTGTACATGTCTAATGTCTTACTGTGCAGTGCCTGACTATTTGGGTTTTAACTGTAGTATTCTGTTGCTGTGATGCTAAAAGCCTGAACTTCTCTGTCTGCTAATGTAAGAACAGTGTTGTCTTACCTGTTCTGCTAATGATAAACTACTTAGAGCAGGAATGCCTATGCCTATATTGTTAGTATCTTTGTATTGGGAAAGACAAAATGCTAATAACTTGCTGAGGATTTAGTTAGGGAGGTCATTGAGACCTGTGTGTGGAGAATATTTCGGTGAGGGGTTTGGAATGAAGAACATGCAAGTAATGTTATGTATGTGCATTGCAAAACAGGGGTCATTAATACTCTTGAAATCACAGATTATGTAAGGTGCTCCAAACAAAAAATAAGATATCATGTTGATATTTTCCAGTTCATCTAGAATCATAGTTCAAACCCTTCTGTGGGAGGGGTTTTTTAAAACCTGGAACAAAAATCTTCTTGCTGACTAACTCGACATAGTATCACTGTTTTGCTTCCTTAATCCTGGCTGTGTTTCCTGCTCAGGCATGCATTTGGGCTTCAGACATGTAGGTAGGACTGAACATCCATTTCAAGCGTTGCTTCTGTACTGTAAAGGCTTTGTAGAATTGAGTAGCACCAAATCATGAAAATATTAAGAACTAGAACATGCTTCTAAATAATCTCAAAGTGCATCTGAAAGTGGATGTTTTACCTACCTCTGTCAACCTGTCAATATTTTTAAATTTTGCTATTTCTCCTCTAGGGTGAGTGCTTGTTTTTGCTGTTATAGGTTAAAGAGGAGGAAGGAACATTCAAGGTGTATTTGACATTTCCTCCATTCTTTAACCTGCCCTCATTTATTGCCTACTATTTTATAATCTTTAAACAGTGTCTAATGCATGCCACTTGTCAACTTTCATAAGACAAATAGGTAACTAAATCATAGAAAAAACAACTCTGAAACCTTAAATTAACAGGAAAGGTAATGTTAGACACAGGACCTGGAAGCACATCTAACTATAATTTAATAGCTGCCTGACTTTCAAATTCTAGCACTTTACATAGATATGTGTTTGTGTAATTTTAAGACTCTGAAGTGGCTCACAAGTGTTGCTTCCTGTAGCGAACTAACCATTATTGCTTGTATATTTTAAGGGATTTAGTGGTCATGATACAAAGCATTCATATGAGGAGTGTGAGCAACAGCTGCTACTAAATTACAGTTCAGCCTGTAAATCGTGTCCATTTGAGTAGAATGGAGCAGCTTGAATAATCTGCTAATAGTCACAGCAAAGTCTAATTTGTATCTAGTTAACAATGTAGTATGCAAGAGTGAGTTCTGTTTGCTTCTTATTAAAGAGCAGGCATTTCTGTCTTCCTGAGACACCTCTTTGTGGGTGTTTTTATCCTTTTCCCTGACTCTCCTATAGCCAGAAGATCCTCTATGGCTTGTGCTTAATGAAGCTGGATTGTACTGGCGTGCAGTTGGAAATAGCACCTTTGCTATCACCTGTTTGCAAAAAGCATATAATTTGGCTCCACATGAGTATCAGGACATCCCTCTGGTCAATCTTGCTAACCTCTTGTTTCATTATGGTCTTCATTTGGATGCCAGCAGGCTCCTGCTGAAGGCTTTGGCCATCAATGCCTCTGAGGTAAGATGATGGGGTTTGTGTTTGCTCAGCAGTGAATGTGTTTTCCCTCATAATTTTCTGAACACATGTTACTTGTGTTTACCTGTGCATGCGGTTCATCTTCCAGCTTGTGATTTGCAATGGCTGTTAATTTTCCTATAAATTCTTGACTGCACCAGGGGTGATGCTGATTGTTGAGAGTATAAACATCTAGAGAAGTTCATGTAAATCAATGACTCCCAAAACCTGTATTATCAGCAGTGCCTCCAAGGAATTTAATCCTAGTGTCTGGCAGCATTTTAACCTAAAACTGAGATCTGTCAAGCTGTCAGCATTGTATCTTGATTCTTAAAACCCTTAAAGCAGCATGTGTGTCACCAAGATCTTTGACTGTATAGACATCTTTCAGTGACACTTGACTTTTTATCTGTACAGTTTTATTTGTCCCTAGGTTTTGTCTATGTACATAGAGGAAGGCGTGTTCTAGTTGTTTGGTGGCTTTACTTCCAACCATAGATTCAAACCAGGTTTTTGTATTTCTGAACAGTAACACAATAAACATTCTGTAGGTTGTCACCTATGTCATATAGACAGTTTCTGTATAAACTGTTTGAACTACTGGACTGGCCAGGACAGTTGTGAAAAAAAAAGGAGGGGGAATGGCATAGCAAGGAACACCTTTTTCTAGCACATAATTTTGGTCTTGCATTAGAGACACTTCAGTGAGAAATTCAAGTGACTTCTTTCCTGTGCTTCTACCTCTCTAGTTAGATTAACAGAGCTGAAACCTGCCAGACTACCTGTCACCTTGCACATAAAAAAGCTAAAAACAGGATAAGTTTATTCAACATAGCATTCAGAAACAAATTTTCAAGTGTTGGAATGTGGTCCATTTGGGTGGCAAGTAAGAGTGCAAAAAGGAGCTACAGAAAGAACTGTGCTTGAATGGTATGCCTTAAGAAGAACACTAGAAAACAGAGCTTTGGAGGGGAGGAGCCTAGGAATCCTTAGGACCAAGCTGTGTGAGTAGGGTTTTTCTTCAAAAATATTGACAAATCCTGCCTCTTTACAGGAATGGTTTTTTTCAGGTGTACTCAGTCCTGTAAAAAACCAGCAGGAGACATTGTACTTGAATGGTATTTCCTGGAATATAAGGGAAAGTAAATACAAAATAAAATTAATTACATCTACTGGGCGTAAAAGATGTGCTCTATCAGCAAAAGCTATTAAAAAGGAAAAAAAATCGTATTGCTCAGCTTGCACCATTTTCTGAGTGCTGTTTTTAGTAATACAAGCTGAGTTGGAAAAATCTTCAGCTACTGAGCAGTCTACACATTTTTAGATAATGAACGTAAAAAATTGTTTCAGTGAGAAAAACAAATGCTAAATTACAACACTGTAGTTGTTATTTTAGCAGTGTACTGTTAATTGCAGCAAATTACTTTGTCCAAGTGAAAGACTTTTCAGTCAACCAACAAATGTAATGCTTTACTGTGTGCCTGTACTACAGTGTTGAGTTTTACCAAGTGAAAAAGGTGTTTATAATCTTCACTTTTCAAAAAAATACTTATTTTAGGGATATTAGTCAAAAGTAGTTGACAAAAATACTGTTTCACGAAGAATTGAATGGCGTAAATTTGTACCCCTAAGCTAGTGTGACACTGGTGTTTTCACTAACCTGGTTTTGCTAAAGTAAATCTGAATACTCTTGGCAAATGCAATGCATCTGTCCTGCTAGCACACTAGTGATATTTTTACTTTTTTGCTGACCGAATGATTCTAAGTTGGCTTTGAGCAATTCCGTTTAGTCCTTTGGTATTCTCTGCAGTAAGCGTTATGTTTCTGATGGTTATAAGTAAGTAGGTAATGCTTCATTTCAGTTTGTGTGTATTTAACAGCTGTTTTTTTATTGTAGAAAGATGGAACTCCTAACACAACCCTATGGCAAAATAGCTTTTGGTTAGCATCAAGCTGTTAGTTCTTCATTGTAAGAATAGGCAGTGCCTGTTTATAAGAAGTTTTCTGAATTATTTCCCACCAAATTTGGGAGGGCATGACATGACAAGGGTTTTTCCTAGTTGGCTTCAATCTTAAACAGTGAACATACTTATGCTGTAGTGTGTTGCTTTTCTCTTTACAGCCCCTGACTTTTTTGAGCCTAGGAAACGCGTACCTGGCTCAGAACAACATTAGTGGAGCACTGCAGGCCTTCAGACGTGCACTGGATTTGACAACCAAGTGCTTGGAGTGTGAAAGCAGCCTGAAGATGATCCGCTGTTTGCAGTTTTATCCTTTTCTGTACAACATCACCTCTTCTGTATGCAGTGGTAAGCAGCTGCTGAAAGATTGGCCACGAGTCAAATAATGTCTTTTCGCCTTGGGTGTTGAATCTTTTTTTTTCCAAGTTTCCACCCTTTTTCTGTACAGTGCTTTCTACCTTTAAGGATCAAGATTGAGACACTGCTGTTAATGGAAAAGTTACAGTCCATTAAATAATTGCATGAGGATGACTTCTTGAATATCTAGAGGGCTTCCACTGAGTACAAATTACTTTCTGGCTGTCAGTAATACCTTAACAGCACCACCAATATCTCTTACTGGTAAACGAGGAATGCTAGATTCAGGATTTGTGGAAGTGCTCATCCATTGCTCCGGCCGCTCAACAGCCCCTTTGTACATCCCTTCAGATTTTACACTCAGGTGGATTTGTTTCCTTAAAGCTGAAGAATTTGATGGAGAGCAGTTTAGTTTTAATTCATACCCTTTCAGTGTGTTCAGTACTTTGGTTGTCACTTTCTAGAATTCAGTCTTTACGGAATAGACTGTCTTGTGTCAGCATTATATTATTTGTATGGGACCTGTGATCACTGCTCTTAACTCTCCAAAAATCTGTAAGAATGACTTAAAATCCAATCTCTCCCCAAAATAAATCTTAAAATATTTTCAATAGAATGATTTATTGTCATTAATGGCTACATATATTAAAAAAATAATAGCTTTTGGAGATGGATTCTTTCATTTTATTCAGTCCCACTGAATATTTTCAGTACTTTGTCTGTACTTGAAGATGGTTAATATGATACTCATGAGCAATCTTGAAGACAATTTATTAACATATTTTCTAAGTCTTTCTCTCTCAAATTGTTGCTAAGGTATCTTACCATCTAATATTTTTTTTATTTTTAAGTGTAAACCTCACCAGGGAAATGCTTCTGATTTTTAGCATTGCTGAGACTTCCTCTGAGGGTTTTTAAAAAATTCCCTCTGCAGGGAAAAGACGTGGAGAAACCTCTTCTGATTTAGCATCTAGAATTGTGCTGTCCAAACACAGACTGGAGGCCATCCTATCTCCTGGTACAATATGGATGATGCCATCGTAGGTGACATTCCAGGACTATGCCATTAGAATAATACTACTTTTTATGGCCCTGTGCATTTTGCTGTGATTGAGAGCCCATCAGCTGTGCAGAGAAATGAATGCTGTTTGGCTGAGTGGGCTGTGGTGAGTGGTGTAGCTGCCCAGCTGATGGGTCTCTTGCTGATGTCCGTGATGTCAACTCCTACGCTACTCACAGTGAATCTCTTAACTTCAGATTGCCTTCTCAGAAAAATCCTAGTAGATACTGTAAGCAGTAATGGAACTTGCACATTTCATCACAAGAGACACTTACACTGTTAAAAAAAAAAATCAATGTTTGTTTACTTTTAATTAAGGTCATTTAAAAGTCTGTAACTCAAAAGGTTAAAGTTATTCCAGTCAAACCTTAGTCTTAAGTACCCTATTTTGAAGTTAAGCAGAAAGCAATTTAAAAGCACATTCACAGAACAGAAACAGTAACAAGCAATGGTTGCATCTGAACTCCAAAGTTGTCTTTGACATCTTTTGTTTTATATGCTTTTCTTCTTTAAACTTGTCATAATGTAGTTTGGTTGATTCTTGGCTTCTGCTTGCGTTGGTTCCTGATCCACGATGTTCATTTTGAGGTCAGCTGTTACAGCATATGTTATTTAGGAAGTTTGTGCTTCTTGAATGTGAGGGAAAACCCAGAAGTGCTTATGAGAAAAGTGTTATCTTTCCTTTTTTTACCCACTTGGCCACAGGTTAGCAAAGTGAGCATGCATATATTCATCAGGTACATTGGGGTTCGGTTTTGTTCATTAAGGAATCTGAGAAGCTGCTAAATCGAGAGGGAGCTGGATACGCCTTAGCACGTTAATGCGCTCATTAAATTTCAGTATTCCATTATTTAAGTATTTTACTCTATATTATTTGCCTTTTTCTGGGACTCTTCTTGTCTTATTGTTTATTTTTTATTTTTATTTGTAATATCCTTTAGGTCATCTTTTGTTTTAGTGCAAGAAACCTGAAAATATGAACCTGACAAATAGTGTAAATATTCTTTGTACATTCTTGTACAGAGTGTAAGATAAACGTACTGGTTAATTCAGCCTTGATGATGATTTGTGTTTTAAGTCAAAACTCAAAATCTAAAAGTGGAAAGGTAGATTTACCTATCTTATTTGCATAAGGTTTGGGAAAATATTTTTTTCCCCCACTGTAAACTTCAACTGACTCCAGAGGAACCTTGACAGGCCATATGAAAGTGAGGTTAAGTCTCCAAAACCAGAATGATTTCAAGAATGTGTACTCAGACATCACATTTCGCACTTTAAAAGTACCCTGAAATTTGGGAGTCTTCTGTTGATCCTTCAGACCGAGGAGAACAGTTGAAAAGAGATTGTTATTATTGACTTGATGGCATGTAGTAGTGTTTGTATCCTTTGAGATCTATATCTTACGCTGAAAAATTTACCAAGACCTTGGAATGTCAGATGTTTCTCTGGTTTAATATCTTGTTTTGATGAGCATTCCTTCAGTGTTTCTGGAAGTAACAGCAGTAGGCTTCCTGTGCTTTGAGTTGTAGGCCCATGTGATAGCTGTGTTTTTGCTTCGCCTGTCAAAAGCCTCTGTTCATGAAAACTGAACTAAGTAGCGAGACACGGAATTCCTTGCTCTGCTGCCGTGAGCCATCGGCAGAATCCAGCAAATGGTCAGTGGGAATTATATGCTAGCATGAGATGGAATATGGGATCAAAAATCTGAATTCGTGGCCTGATTTTTGATTACAGTATGTGCTTGGTGTTTATTTCAAATAAGTGAAATAGGCATTTTCTCAAGCATGTTGGGACGTTTGCTGTTAGCACAGGAAGTGTGACACACTAACACTGACTCTTTGGATGCTTACTTATATGCTCCCGTCTGTACTGCTGCCTGGTACTGTTTTTCAGTAACTTACTTCTGGTATAGATAATTTATATTTCAAACCCAAGTCACTTCATGCACATGAGAATGAGAATTAAAAATCTCAGACCAGCACTTTCTGAAATCACTTTTGCCTTCGGTATTCAAGTTTATATAAGTGTTTGTTTTCATTGTAAAAGAATTTCTAAATCTGCAGAAGTGTCCAAAGTTATTCTAACCCTATCACCTGTGACATGTATTTTAGACAGCTGCAGTTCAGTCAGTTGCATCTAATATAGATGCTCTACAGCAAGAGTCCACACAGAGCCTTATTCCCAGATACCTGAGAAAACGGTTGGAAGACTTCATTCTTCCAGCATTATCCCATGGTGATCCTTCTAGAGGTGACTTGGCAGTGTTAAGGGTGTTGCTACATCAGCTGTTAGGTTACTGGTGAGTCAGTTCCTGAAGCAGGTTGAGAAACTTTGTGTTGCTTGACAAATAACAGGACCAAGAGACACGTGTTAACAGGCGTAAAAAGCTTAATGTGAAAACCAGGGTCAGCTCTCAGAGGTGCAGAAATGAAATATTTGGGCTGCTTATTAAGCTAGTAGAGAAAGCCAGCATCATTTTTGTCTGCTACTGAATGGTGCATTGCTGAGATTTGTCTTGCACACTTTATGGCTTAAAATATTGCCAGTAGCTTTTATCAGGTATTAAGGTCTGTAGAGGACTATCCAACTATGGGATTGTTACTGTGGCACTTCACTGGCTGATGTAAACATTCAGATGTTGCCAAGCCTTATTAAAAAGGTTACAGAATATGAGAACCATATTTTTAGGGTGATGGTCAGCTGGCCATTGAAACATGCTGATTTGTTAGTTCTGTTGGATAAGACTTTTCCTTCTATGTGTAAACAGAATTGTTGCCTGGGCAAACAGAAGTCATTTGTGCTCATAATATTTTTATCTGACTAAGCATCTGCCTCTGGCTCACAGTTGCATTTGCTTATGAGCACATGCACTTCACATTCTTTTAGACAGGACCAAAATTCAAAATCTTGTTAGTAGGCTGATGCTGTTTGAAACATGGAGCATGATTTGTTTCAAATTTCAAGTTCGAGTCTCACTGTCTTTCATCCTTGGCAGGATGGTGCTTTTACAGAAGGCTTTGTATTGCTCTGTGGAAAGTCGAGGGAGTGTGAGTTCATTATGAATGTATGTGCATGCCATCAAGAAACCTGGATCCTTGTACATAGTGGGAGTGTTTGTGGAAGCAGTTCATCCTTAGAGTGAGTTCTGTGATGTGGATCCGCTTTAGGCGTGGCTTTAGTGCCCTCTTGTGGTACCAATACTCTGTGCCACATGAAATCAGAACTCCTGGTTTATTCCGTCTATTTCCCCTTAAAATAAAACACGGGAAAGGTGTTTCATCTCATATGTGTGTGGGCTTCCCTTTATCCCCCAGCACTTAGGTTCTTACAAGTTAAAGTAAGTTAAAGTTAATAAGCTTAGACCTTTAAGCAAATCGACCTAAAGGGGAGGGGTTGACCTGGAAAGAGAGTCTCTGCTTGAAACTCTTAATAGTAAGCTTATGACAGATTAAATAACTTCCTTAAATCAACATCCTAGTTTAAGCCTTGGACTCTAGTTTGACAGCTGCAATCACCTCAAGTCCCCACAGTGATTTGAGATACACAAACATTAAGCAAAAGCATCACATAATTTTCTTTACAATAGTGCATTAAGACACAGGGATGTGAAATACTTGACATCTTTAAATGCACCTTTCACTAAACTCAGTTATTCCTTACCAGTTATGACTGACTTGATAGTCCCAGCAACAGGCCCCTAAATTTTGCTTCCATTTCCTATAGCATGAGGTCCTTTTAGACATTTTTGTCATAATAGTAGTTTCCTCCTTCTCAAGCTGCTGTATCTTGTTCATCCAAGGAATGCTTATCACTTACAGTGTTAATGGTGTTACATTGTTAATGGAATAAACATCCCCTAAGGTGTTTATTCTTGGAACAAAGGGTATTGAGCTTAGCTCAGAATTTAATCGTGTTTTAGTTGAAGCAAAAGGCCACAATCTAAACCAATAATATGGGATCCTGAACTGAGCACTTCTGTGTGTTTAAAATTCAGCTTTTTCTCACCTTGATTTGCATCTTAGGAGGCATAATTCATGAGTGCTTCTGCACCTTACTGAGAATACTGTCTGTATTAGTACTCTTATTTATCTGATAGTTTGTGAAAGGGGTGGGATCTGTGACCATTCATTTCTCTATTGTTTTTACTCTCTCTCTTGCCTTATGGTAAAGTTCATCTGTATGAACAGAAGAGTCAACACCAGTAGGGTTTTTAAACAACAAGCAGAACTCTTTGAGGCACATGAACAGCTTGTCAGAGCTCTCAGAAACAAATCATGGCAATCATTTGCCTTGGTCATTTAGCAGTAGCATAGAGAAAGTGGATTCTGTGTGAAACAGTGGCAGTTCTAAGATCATTGTTATCCTTGGAAGTTAAATACTCAATTGCTTATTGCTGCCCCACACGTGCACAGGAGTGCACCCATGTGCCTGTTGTTCACCCTGCAGCTTCCACCTGGAATCTGAAAATCAAGCTGAATTCTTTCTGCCTCTGGCAGCCAAGCATCTCTGGCAGTGAAGAACGTACAGTGAAAGTCCATCTGAAAAATCTGGTGGGTGCCACACAAGTGGACTCTAGGTCACCACATTTGGGCTCTGTAGTGCTAAGGGAGTCAGAGGAGGTTGAATTGTACTTGTGTAGAGTGAAAACATCTTGCAGAATGTAGGCACTTGGAGGATATGGAGAATGAGGACTGCTTTTTGTCCTGGTGGAAGCCAGCATCCCTGGGGAGTGGGGGTGTTGGGAAGTGTCAGATGTGCTTCTGAGTGGAAGATCTTGGAGAAATCCGTATGCAAATGTGCTCTGTGAGAATAATGTGACCCAGTTATTTGGGTTTGTGCTACTGTTTCTGCACCGCTAGCCCAGTAAAGGAAGAAGCAGTTCTCACAGTCCACCTTTGCTGCAGTAGCCTTAGCATATTAGTGATGTGATCTTGAAGATAGTTGACCAGATGCAGGCTTCTTTATACTTTTCACTCCTTGGAGCCTGATTTATAAAACATACCTTTCCCTGAAAAGTCTTAGTCTAGTGTCTCTTGAGGGGCTGAAGGAAGTTGAAGGTGACTGACCTTGCCCTAATACTGCTGTGCCAAGCTCACTTTGAAACCTGTCTTTCCTTTCCATGCGTTTTTCTTGTCAAAATTATATAAAAAATACATAGATTGAGATTCCTAAATTGAAAAATGAAAGAATGTGGTACTACGTTAAACGTGGCATTTTTAGCTACACCAGTATCCAAAGGCTGTGTACCCACTGCTCATGCACGTTGCTTCCAAGCTGCTGCTTGCTGGAAAGCCATTAAGAATCTTAAAGGTTTCTGTAAACAATGCATGCTTCCTTAAGTATATCTCTGTTGCTCAAATGTCATTCTCTTTTGCATGTGTTAAAAATGCTAATGGGTAAGTTTGTTCTGCAGCTTCTTTCATCATGCAGAGTGTGTCTTGCTGTCTTACATACATGGCCTGCTTATTTCCTGCATGGCAGGGTACCTGACAGCTTCTCCCAACAGTCATCAGTCTCACTTTGCATCATGCTCTGTTAAGAATGGTACACCTGCAATATTTAGTGTTCTGTGTCCATTCTGTCTTTTCCCAAGATCAGAAGGCCATTGGCTAGCAGAGGAGAGAGGAGAAAATCATGGCCTCAGCTGCAGGAGTAAGTGAGGAAATGAGAATTGCACTGTGGAAGGGAATTTAGGAGAATTCAGTGAGAGTTTACTGATGCAAAACCATTCAGTATGAAGAAAAAGCAGTACAGTATTAAATATAATACATTTCCCATTTTTATCTGCCTTTACAGTGCAAAAGATTCTTCTTCGTAGGTTACCTGGATCTTTCCTTTACTTGAGCAATAGCTACATGTTCACATAGGAAGAGAAATGTCAGGCATTGCTCGAAGGGAAAAGATTCTCTCTCCAACTAAATTTTTCAAAACTTGATACCTTCAGTTATCAGATGTATTAACATTTCTCTGCAATGTGTGTGGTACTTTTTTGTGACAAGAATGTAGAGAAGATGAGAAATTGATGACTGTCTGTGTCTTCCTCTCTGTTTGAGAGGCTGTCTTTGCCAGTGGCAGTTACTTACCTGTAAGCTGCTGAAATTTCTTACTGAACTTAATTGGGTGTACCACCTAGAGCTGGACTTATTTTAAAAATTTTGACAACTGCATATGTTCTATGGCCTTTTTAGGAGGAATAGTAATTCCTCAGGTACAGCTGCAGGGAGATGTAGTTTCACAAACACGTTCATAGTTGAGCGTATGCACTGAATTAGTGAGTTGGTTAAAGCATGTTTGGAAAAGAACATGTGGTCCCCACATATGGGAAAAGTGACAATGTGTAGTTTAGTGTCATTAGCAGCTGGCCAAGACCTTGAAGGCTGTATTCACTTGGCTTAAATCTGAGAACTTGTAAAGTGGTGATGTGTAGCCTCAGCCTGTAATGAGTCATGTGGAAGTTGTCTCAAAGCAGCATGCAATGCCATGTGCTCAGATTAAAATGAGCACTGCACGCTGAGCCACGGAGTGCCGGGCACTTAACTGCTCCTGATCTGTCTGCTTTATTGATTTGTTTTTTTCCTTTTAAGGTTGGTTGCCTGGTTCGTGTTGTGCTCTGACTGTCCTCAAAGCTTTAAATATATCATCTGTTCTGGCTACTAGAGACTGAAACTAGGACAGTTCAGCATTTCCCTAGAGCGAAGAGATTGAAGCTTCTTGAATATAGCCATTTTGGGGAGAAGGGACATTCATCCAAAAATTTCTAGTCTTTCTGTAGTAACTGTTCTGTGGCTTTGTAGTGTTCTGGCAGTGTGAGGAGAGTGTTTTCTTGTTGAATTCTAATCTAGGGTGGTTAGCAGTATTCTTGTCAAACAGAACCTTCTGCAGGTATTCCGTACTTAAGAAAAGACTAATCTGGTTCTTGATCATCACTCCATCAACACCAGGATTTTTATTTTTTTTAATCCTATTTACAGCAACAGTTCTCCTTTTTAATAGATTTGTGTATAGTGTGCCGTGTCAGACAACCTGCCGAGCACTTAAAAGCTCTCTTAGATTAGTAAGGGACAGGCCTACCTGACCAGTTAACACACTGGTTTGCTGTTCGAGTGTGTCAGTGCCTCTGCTTTGATGTCCAGTTAGGAGGAGCAGTTGCATGAATACCTATTCCAAACAAATCTATAAATTGTCATGGATCGAGTCTGACTATTAATCTGTTCTTGCTGTGCAGTATAACCTAGTGAAGAGATACACAGATAAACATAAATACAGCCTATCAAAATAGCTTCTCAAAATAAAAAACATGGAATCAGGTCCCTTTGGTGTATTGTTTACATTCCAATATATGGTGCAAACCTTACAGACAGTGTGGAAATCAAAAGGCACACACCTAAGGCCTTTGCTTGGTTTTGGAGTTTCAACCCCGTACATCAGAGAAGTGGGAAGCTAACAGTAACCCATAGTGGAGTTATTAACTCTCGTAGAGTTCAATTGTATGATGCCATTTCTCAGTAGAAGGTTACTGTTGTACTTAAAAGTCCTTTTTAGACTTGAGTTCATAGATACTTAGGATCTAACAGGATCTACAAAATAGGTGATGTTTAGCATAATAGATTTGTGGAAAAGAGGAAAGATTAGAAAGAGAAAAAAAAAATGCAGGCCACTGTAGCCTTTGCTTATGCTAGTGATACTTAAACTAAGAATTTTCTTTGGCTTAATCATAAACAGATTTCAGAATTGTGTTGTGTGCAGGGATGTAAATATTAGTCATTTAATATTCATAGCATGCCTTACATTGTGATCTAGTGTGGGTGAGTGTTTATTGTTAAGAAATTCATAAGTAACTATTTTCTTATCTACAGTAAAAAAATCTGGCCCAAGGAGAAGTCACTGAGGACAAGCCTTTGTCTTCAGAACTTTCATGTGCTTATTTCTCTTGCTTTTTTTCTCTCTTTCCCCAAAACAAACAACCAGAAAAAAATCATTACCCTTTAGGCACAGACTGAAATTCAGCCTGGAGGGCTACTTACCTTCCTGCTCTGTACATAGAAAAAGGGTCCTCTGAAAGAGACATTTTCTAGTCTTCTTTCATTCACTGACAGGATTATTGGGGGGGTTACGTTTAGATATTTAGGTGTTTCTATATTTTAGGCCCTATTCCCACCGTCATAGAGTAAGTTTCTGCTTCTAGATGTGCATTGTGAAAAAAATAAGCTCCTATTTTAGTGGGTGGAGAGGAAGGAGGAGAGTGAAGGCTTTAGGTAGTCAATCTCTTTGATTTTCCCCTCCCTGTTGCTGAGAGGAAGGTTGACATTTTCTACTCTGTTGTAGAGTAGCCTACTGAATTCTTCAGCATGTTTTGCAGTCATGTCCCTTATTAAACTGCATTATGTTCTATTTTAAATAGGTTTGTCTTTCTCTTTAATTTTTTTCACATGTTTTATTTATCACTTTTTTATATTTCATAAGGGAAATTTTTGAATCTGTTCATCAGGGACTGGTCTGTTACGCAGTGGTGAGGTATTTCTCTCAATAAGATCAAGAAATCTGGTAATGTATTGTTGGCATTTGTATGTTTTGAAAGGTTTAATCAGAACTGCTGTGATGAGAAAAATAGATAACCTTTAAATCTATAGCTAAGCCAATTTAGAGGCATCTTTTTGGCTACAAAATCAGATTTTAAAACTTCCTACGAGTGAGAACAGTTTTTACCATATAAACCTCTTAACTGAAAAACTGTTGGAATAAATAATAAAAAAGAAAGAACTTTTGTATGCTTCATTTTGTGTGCTTCAGTCTGAATTTTGATGGTATAAATTATCATCCTGTTTTTTGCTATGCATCAAATGAAAGCTTTTTATGTAGGGTTTTCTTTGACTACTCCATTTTGAGCATGCCTCTCATCATCTTTGAAGAAGGGCCACTGGCTATCAAAGGGAGGAATTCATGAAAATCAGCTTTTAAAATACTTCATTATGCTTTTCATTATTTGTTTTCGATACTTCACTTTTTCAATCAGTAGTTTGTCCTGTCCTTTGAAAATGTTTTTTTTTGTCCTGTAACTTCTGGCTTTTCAAAGGAGGATTTATATTAAAGGAAAAAGCTAAAAATTAACATGGTGTTGTTGTGTAGGGAGAAAACACACTAAAAGCTTTGGTTAAAATTTGGGCACTACACTCCTCGTTCTTTTCCAGTACCCATACAGATATTTAACTTCATCAGAGAGGGATCTTACTGAAATCTGTCTTTTGTTATCCAGAATAGAATCTATCATGATACATGGGTAGTGGATACATCTTTTTAGTGGTTTATCCAGTGTATTAGAGCTGTAAGGCACTGCAGGTCTGCTGGTGTTACTGTTCTGGAGCTGAGTCGTGCATGGCTGAAATCAGCAGTGTCACTGTTGGGTTCAGAGAAAGCAAGACTGACCACTGCTTGGGCTGGTTGCTTTTCAAGTCAGCAACAAGGCTGTGAGCTGTTTCATGCTTCTGCAGATATAGGTTGCTAATCTGCTTGGTATCCTTCCTGGGTCCTGTAGTGCACAGTGAATATGTGGTAATCTGGTGTATTTCTCTTGAGCTAAATACAGACCTGGCAAACATTCACAGGTCAGTATTGCACAGCCCGCTAAATCTAATTAAAACTTCTAGTTTTCTTCTCCTTTTACTTACCTGCTCTATCACCTTGTTGATCATTTTTCACTAAAAATTAACTGAAAATTCTTTAGTTGTATTTTTTTTATGCTTGTGTGTATGGAAAGCAACAAATTCCTTTGGTATTGCTTCTGGAGTACAGTACTGTTGTACAGTTCAGGAGTTATGGCCTGTGACCTTTCTGTAACATTTTTGATGGCAATCCTGTTCAGTCCTAAGTGTTCTGCAGTTTCTGCTTTCAGAGCTCAATCATGGGATTCATTTTGAAGTATAGATACATATTTTTCATGAAAACATTAAGAAAAGGATTGCATTAATTGTAAGCAGGATATAGATAGAACCATGTTATTTTACGATTAAGGTAAGCAGAGCAGCAATAGCTGCTAAAGATAGGTCTCTTCCCTAGTTACTGCTCATCCTATTGCTTTTAAAACTCACCTCAAAATAAGTGGCTTGCATTTTTTCCCTTAGGAAATGCTTTGCAATCAAATATCTGTTCATATGTGATTGGAATAACATGGTTGCTGTTAATGTCTCAGAACATCTTTAGGAAATTACCATGTTCACCTTGAAAGATCAAGGTAATTAGAGTATGCAGTGTGCTAATCACCAGTGTTAATGTTGCCATGAAAGTCAAAGTTCATGTTTTTATGTTGTCTAGAGGATGATCTCCCAAACAGCACTTCCCTGTGACACTGCCCTGGCTTGTTAATGTCAGATTGCAACAAAGTCACTGTGGTGCAGAAAGTAAGACAGTTCTGAAGGTGCTCATTTAGCCCAGATGTTGGTGTTTGAGATCCCAGTAGCTTTAGATGCACAAAAGGTTCTGGTAGGTGAGTTCTCTCATTCCAGATTATTTTTGTAAACCGGGGTAGATTACATTGCCAGTGACACGAAGCACTGAACAAGACTGCTTCTGTGAAAGTGATGGGTGATGATGTGCAGAGTTTCAGTTTAATTTCTGTAATGAATATATTTTAGCCTAATATACAAGGTGACTCAAGTAGTGAGCGCACTCAAATTTTTCACGACTTCTGAGCAGCATTGTTGCCTATTCTCATATGTGGAGTGGTAATACACCACCCTCTTTGACTTATATGGCTCTGCATCTGTGTGAGCAGTGACTTGCCTGAGTAAAGAGAAGACTGTTGATGCACTGCTGCTGAGACTGTTCATCTGCATGCAGGGATTGAAACTTACTTCCACTGAGCTCAGTGATATGTCATTCCTGCTGTAAAAAGAAAAAGAAGACCTATCTTTACTGAATTTCACTGTGGGGAATACTGGTTTTAAGCGTTCATAAAAAATAAGTATGGAGTTAATAACTCCTGTTAGCAGCTTGGTTTCAGTTTGTTCTGTACGCTGACAACTCAGGTATTAGGCTGACTTACATCTGTATTAAGTACAGTTCTCTCTTGGCTGTGTTTACCCATAAAGAGGCAAATCATATAAGTGACACATATCTCCAGATAACGTGCATTTTGCCTAACCTAATCCAAGTCACTGACTACAGTCTTTGACTCTTGTAATAATTCAGAAGATAATGCTGTTTGTTCCAAATGGTAGGAAAAAAATCAGTACCTAAATTTAAAATTACTTTCAGTTCTGAGGCATTATTCTGCTGTGGTAATTTCTAAATATGTACTGAAAATATTTTAAGAGAACTAGTCTGTATAACATTAGAAGTTAGGACCCAATAATTTTCATAAACCTAGGATGTTAGAACGTAGATGGTAGAGTTAGGAATGCCATATTTTGCAGGTTCTGCACTGGCAAAAAACTAAATGTCAGTAAGAATTCTGTGCTGACCAAAGACACTTGGAGGTAATTTTACTTTTTATTTCTAATGCAATTGATGACACCAAATCATGTATATAGGAATATATAGTTGGTATATAGGAATCAAACAGTGAAGATATTTAATGAGGCCTCATTCTCTCTGCCAGGTGTACCACAAGAAACAAACAGCTACAGTGGCAGTTAATTTAGATTTTTAGAATAATCAATGCCCAATTTAATGGTGAGGTTGGATTACTTTGAAGACCTTACTCAAGGTGCGGCACTTCTGTGTAATACACTGGGGGTGTTGTTTGTTCATCTTTCCTTTTTTCCATACTTCCCACGTTTCTTTCCTTGCCTTAGGTAGGTGGCTTTCAGTCTGGTCATCTGGGGTCACCTAAATTGACAGAAATATGCTCTTAAACAAACAAAAAATATGTAGCACCAGAAAAGTTCATATGTCATAAGGCAAGTTCATAATTGTTTCCAGGTGTGACTTCTCTGAGAAATGTGGCAACATTAAGTGTGGTTCAGAGTAAGTATTTGTTAGACATTGATAGGTGGAGCAAGTCTTGTTACTGCATCACTTCTCTCCTAATATTTCTCCTTGCTTGTGACAGATGTCAACACTCTGGGTGCTTCCCTCCTCATGCTAAGTGCATTTCAGCTTGAGAGTTCAGAATCACCCTGTTCCTAAAGAGCTTGAGCCTGACTTTCTGTCTAGGGTTTTTCAGCCCTACCAACTTCAGTAGGTGCCACAGCTTCAGTGGACATTTGAGAGGGGTCCTGAAAATCATGAAGGTTGTTGATACTAAATGGGATGGATAATCTAGTGAATCTTTCCTATGTTTAAAGTTTGGTTTGTGCTAGTGCTGTACAAGTGCGTTCACATAGGCCAGAAAAACTACAGGTTATAACAATATGGGAATGGAGTCCTTTAATATGCAATACTGTGTTTTGCTTTTAATGTCCAAGATCTCAATGCTTCAGTTTAGAGTTTGTATTTGCTTTTTTCTCCAGAGGATTTCCTTTGTAAATTAGGAACTACTTAGTGGGTTTTTTATGACAATTTCTACATTAACTTGGCACAGAGTATTTGTGTTATTTGCATCACTTAAATAAAGGCCCAGACACTTGTTTTGTATCATGATAGTGATTTTTGTTTCACTGTCTGGAATTTGGTAACCACGTGTCATAATACACAAGGTAAGACAAACTCTGATCCACTTCCCTCTGAGCTTTCTTAGCTCTACAGAATCAATAGGAAAAGTGACAACAGCTGCTCTTAGAAGATAAATGAGCAAGAAAGTGGTCCTTCTCTAGTAAATTTTCAGGATAGAGTAAGCTGTATTTACCGAGTTCAGTGTAGAAATTTTAGACTTCCAAGTTTTGTAGCTGTAATATCACTGTGTCAGGACTTTACACCTAGAACTCACATGTGCAAATCTAGACAGCCAGAATATATGTGAAATATTAATAATAAATAGCTGAGCATTTGGAGGTCAGTGGTCACTTTTGTCCTTCTCACAACGAAGGTGCTGTAAGTATTTCAGTGATACAACCAAAGTTCTACAGACAGAGAATGTGCCTGGAATTTGGGGCTGTGTTGTTCCCTTGCTGGTCTCACACTCTTCCTCACTGGGCTTCCTGGTGAGCTTCAGGCATCTGGCTGACAGAAGCTGTGGAGTTCTGACTTGCAGTGTTTCAGTACCACCAGTCTTATGGTTCACTCACTAGAGATCTTCAGCTTCCATTGGTTTTTCAGCTAGCATTTTTGTCTCCAGCAACATCAGACAACTGAAAGCAGCAATTTGAAAAAATTAGGTCACTCAGGTTTCTATATATAGCAGCTCTCAGATCCCAAGAAAGCCAGCACAGTCATCTAGTCTGTTTTTAGCTGTCAGTGTTTGTAAATTAATATTAACAGAGTTGGTGTTAAGTAGAATTTTAAGTGCCATCGTTTTTTTTCCTTCTGCTTGCACTTTCCAGCTTTTTAAATTCTTTTGGGCATTTTTATTTCAATTAAAAATAGTTGTCTGGGTTTGAGCCCTTCTGCTTCTTTCTTTATACTAACGATGAGTGTATCTTCAGGAAAGGGAACTGTGATCATCATATTACTGAGAAGCACTTGACTTGCATTGAAATCAGGCTGGGTTGATGTCAGGTGGGGGCAGCTTAAGGGTTCTGTGTGCACCATTTCTCATAAACTAAGCATGAGGATCTCTATGTATTAAACTGATTGTTTTAACTTTTTTTTTTATGAAACCAATTAATTTTTTATTGGCAGCATGGGAGAGGTGGGCAGGGGATTGAAGAAGGAATCAATGACTGATAGAGTAGGAAAGGCTGAGTATAACTGTATGGTAGATGTTAGAAAAGTTTATGAAGTTAACTGCTTCTGTTTTATATATTTACTCATAACATTGTTTGTCTTCTTACATACAGCAGAAAAGGTAGGACAAGAAATAAGTTTTCCCAAAGGGTTTGTAAATCTAGTTCAATTTGTTTGATTTTGGTCACTCTCACACACATACACAGAGAAAATACTGGTCTGTTTCTCCTCCAAAGATGCCACCTGAGTGTTCCCAGATGGAGAAGCAGAGAGCTAAAAGCTGTAGTTTCACTCTGCAGAGAAGCAGTGGAATGGGTTATCCTTACATGAGAGTTAGAACCATCCTCTCATCCCACTGGCCTGATAAAGGAGTAAAACCTAAAATTATCCTTTTGTAGCATGCAATCATTGTGTGAAGTAGAAAGGGGTCACTGATCTACTTTATTCACATTCTTGTTATTTTATGCTGCTGGTTGAAAAAAATAATGCTTCCCATATGCATGGAGAAATACCATTTGCATTCAGGAAGGCAGAACAGGGAGTGTTCTGAGTATTTGAGAATCTTGCATTTAATTTTTCTTTTATTCAGCTGTGCGCTTCTTAATTCATTTCTGTATGTATACTGTTTTCACTTGTAAGCGATTGAAATAAAGGAAGGAGGGGTTTGAGAGCAGTAGCTGAGTACATGGAATATGTTTTTCTCAGTGGGGACAGGCTTCCTGTGATGAGACAGGTGCCCCCAGTCCGTGTCTCAGCCCCTTGGGGTTTGGGGCAGTTCCCAGCCTCTCACAGGTGTGGAGAATGGTGTCATAAATTGTGCTCCCTAAGCACTTCTGGCTCTGGAAAGTAATTAGTGTTAAAAAATCTGAGATCTGTTGTTAAAATGTATTTATTATCCAAATATTGTTACAAAGATGCAGGTGGCCATCCTTTAAACTGTCTGAATGCTTATGTGGCACTGAAGGTTGCTCAAAGGCTGCTGTTGCAAGTGTGCACATTTTTGTTTCTGCTCATTACTGACTCTACATTTGGATTTTTTCCAATGTTATTCCTAGCTATTTGCATTTGGTGGAATGTGTATTTGTAACCTGAGCACAAAATTATAGATGTTAAATTTTCAGCTGTATAAACTTCTGATTTTTTGCACAGATTAATGCTTTTAGCTTTTGTCTGTCTGTTTAATGAGCTAGTCATACCAACATGCTGTCTGTTGCTGGCATAGAAGGTCAGAGTCTGGCATTCCCAGATCAGTCTGCCTTGGCCCTTTTTCTCTTGCACGTAAGCATGGTGACCACTGTGGTGTCTGAAGTGAAAGTTCATGTGGCAGGCAAACGCCTCACGTGGTGCATTGTCACAATACATGGCTTGGGAGTGTTCACTGGAGTGGCTACCAGCACACAGTAATTTCTCGTCTCCTGTGCACCCTTCCCTTGAAAGGCAGCTGATTTTTCTTATGTTAGTAGTTCACAGCATATACATAATAAGATAGTTTCCTGTAACTGTTTTACATGATCTGCCTTGTCAGTGGGCAGATCAGTTTTTTAATCACTGAATGAAGTCTTTCATGCTTTGTAGAATTATTCTTTTAATCCATAGATTAAAAACGTAGAAAATCCACAGAAAACTAGAAGATGGTAGCTTCCACAATACAGCCTCTGCCCTTGTATCCAGGAGGAGCTTTCTCTCATGGTATATCAGTAAATTTCTCTCTTTCAGGCCACTGTCATGAGAAAAATCCAGATGGCAGTTATGGCAAGGAGAAATACTTCGATGACCACTATGAGTCAGCTACAGCAGTGACAGAAGGACACTCTGAGGGAGGTACAGAAGATCCAGAAGTCCTTACTCAGAGTTCAGCAAGGGATCCCTCCTTCTTGAGACTGGAAAGTAAGTCAGCCTTACAAAATCAGTTCTGGCAAATGAAATGGTTTCTAGATTTTTCAGAAGAGCTGTCTGTTTTCCTCTGAGAAGCTGTGTTTTCCCCTCTCTGTCCATGAAGTTACACATAACCCATAAACTCGTTTCATTCTCTTCACCATTCTTCTCCAAGCACAACAGGGGTGCTTATTTGCAGTGGGGAAATCTGCATTGACCAGTTCTCTCTTTTTGCAGTGTGTAGTGAGTAGTCAGTGGTACGTGGGTTGTGCAAGTGGAAAAGTCAGGTCACAGGAAAAAGATTGTTTTTCTACAATTTGTGAAAGCACAGGGAAAATAATTTTTGAAGTTTTTTATGATATTCCCTCTTAGACACAGTCACTGCAGAAAGCAACGGTTCAGAAGGAGTGGAGGGTTTAGAAGATGATCAGATGTCTGAAGAGATGCTGGCTTTGGTGGATGAGTTTGAAAATTCTTGGCCTCAGGAAGCTTTTGAAGGGGCACTGGAGGTAAAAGGTCGTCGGATGGACTTGCAGGGAATCCGGGTCCTGAAGAAGGGATCTCAGGATGGACTGGCTAGCTCCTGCTTTGGGGACTGTGGTGATGATGATGAAGCTGAATGGGTAAGTTTGAATGAGTTTACTTAAGTCTTGTACTAACTGTTGTGGAGGAGGGAAAGATGAGAACAGTTCAAGGGGTTTAACACTGGGAGATACAGATCTATGAACTTCTCCTATGAGCCTAAAAGATGTAGTTGTCGATGGCTGGTGTGAAATGAGCAAGTAGTTTAAATCCATCACCAACTTCTTGTTCACAGTTAAAAATGAAAAAAGATAGAACCAAAAGTTCTGGTTAGCGTGAAAACACGGAAATCCCAGTTGTCATCATGTTATCAGTAAAATATATAATGAAAAGTGCCTTTCAGTTCTCCAGGAGTTAAATTGATTTTCTCCTGTGTTGGAGATCAGAAGTTGTATACTTTGTTTGCATGGCGTGATGCAGTGAAAGGGAGCAGGCTTTGAGAATGGGTTGAAATGGGGAGGAAAGAAGAGAGACAAAGATCTCATCTGTAACATCTTTGGGCTAAAACAAGTAGTGCATTGGAGCTGATAACATTCACGGTGTTTCTTACTGTTAACTTTGCTAATACTGTTCTTTTGGTAGATCACTTTTCAGGTGAAACGTTTAAAGAAACCAAAAGCTGAAAGCTTGGATCTCCAGGAGCCAGTTGGGAGAAATGTGGAAGAAGGGAGTAATGCAGAAAATGAAAACTTTTACCAAACTGCTCTAGAAATCAGTGGACCAAAGATACCTTCTCCTGGACCAATAGGTAACCGGCTGCTTCTAGAGAAAGCAAATCATTTGCACCTTTTGTATTACTATGGTTTATTTCCTTTGCAGCCTTTATATTACACTGGTTTATTACTGAAAATAAGCATCACAAAGACTACGTAGTGAAATGTCCCTTCTAGTTGAGTATATGGAAAAATAAGAAATCTCTTCCATCTGCACGTTCTTGATGAAGTGTAGCCTAACTTTATGTGTTGAATGAAAGCTTTCTAGTTAATTTCCAAAACTTCTGGGGGTGAGGTGGTGAAAGTGGAGAATGAAAGAGGTAGATACTGTGAGTAGAAGTTGTAAAAGAGAGAGGGAACTGTGGCGATTGCTTTTAATAAGCTGAATGGGCAGAGAAGTTAGTTTATCAGGATGCAGAATAAGAGTTTGGACTGACTTCTGGTTAAACATAAGACATACAACTCAAAGAGAAAGAGCTGAAAGCTTAGTCTAATAAAAATGAAGTAAATAAATAAAAATTAAGTGTTCTGCTGTAATTGTTTAGTGATATTATAAGAGAAGACTTAAAAACTGTCTTCCAAAACACTGGAGCTACAGAGGAGTAGAGTTCTGCACCAACACAGATGAGGTTTAGAGAGGCAGATGGAATTTTTGCTAGCTGAGTAACAGGAATTGGAGAGTAGTCTGTTAATATGGTGCCAAAGAATAAAACCCAAGTAATTGGCCCCCATACTTTTTGTCTTACCTTTCAGTGGAGCTAAAATCTTAATGTTGTGGGACTGATGTGTAAGCAAAGTTCTACAGTGCATCTTAGTCCTTGACGATTTGTTGACCTGGAAAGTGATTTCACATTTTGAAGGCTTTTACATTAAATCTTTAACAAGTTCCTTTTTTAGCAACTGACAAATGTAGGTTATTGAATTAAATATTTAAATGGGGGGGAAGGAATACATGAAAACAGATTATTATTGGTGAGCACACACCTGTCCTTTCCTCAATGTTTATCTTCTTTCCCTCTGAGTTACTTTTGTGGCTTTATTACATAGCATCCCTCGATTGTAAAGTAATCTTCCCAACATTCCTCTGAGGCAGGATCTGCTGGCATTCTCTTTGCGAGAACTAAGCCATGAAAATTTAAGTAACAAATTGAAGGTCACCTGGGGAGTTCTTGGTAGAACGGGGGAATAATGGTATCTGTCCTGTGTTTCACTCCCTCCCAGACTACTGAACTATCTCTGTAGCATTTCCATACCTCTTCATGTCCTTTGCTGTTCATGCCAATAAGAACTTGCAATCGGATAGTTCACAGTGGTGGTGATGAGAACTAATAATTTCCCTCTGAAATTTCCCTTTGTATCTCAAAATTAATTTCCCTTTTATCACAGTACTTCACAAAATACATGGTGTTGCAGACATCTTTGTTATTTGCAAAATTATGAAGTGGTTTACTATAACTTGGATGAGAAATAGGAATTGCATCCAAGTGGGCAAAATTTCATGTAACTAGAAATAAATACTGAAGTATTGTCTACATAGCTGGTCTGATTGACTGAAATGTTGTTAAACTTGGCTTCCCACTGTGGAAATCTACTGCTATAGTGGATATTTCTTATGTTCCAAATAGTTAGGATGTTTCTGATACAAGAGGAAGATGTTTCCTGACATTTAAAACAGGCCAGTTTCCTAGGACTTGATACAGTATCGACCAAATTTGAGGAAAAGATTTCAGTAGGCTTTAGTTCAGATTTGAAGATCAGGTTCTTGTCTCTCTCAGTGATCTGTTAACATAAAGCAAGTCATTTAACCTTTCCCTGCCTTGCTTTGCTTCTCTGCAAAATGAGAGAGCTAAAGTGTAATTGTTATGTAGTTTCAGGAAGGTTTGTGTCTTGAGTGATGGAATACAGTAAAAGCCACTGACTGTCTTCTTAGACAATACTCTTTGAACAGTATTGGCAGTATTGGCCTGGAATTGTGAAAAGATAGACCAATCATCTTTTATTAGTTTTTAACTGTAGCAGAAGAACATTAATGATGACTCACAAACTGGTTTAAAGACATTTAAGTAGAGACATTACCTGTAAACAAGAGTGGCAGTTGTTCCTAATCTGTAGTTTTGGAAAAGGTGTAATAAAACAGGTTTTGAAACTTTATCTCCTGATCTGTCTTGCACACAATCTGGTTCTGTCTGTGCGTGCGTACCAGTCCCATTCAGTCCATTTAGGTTCAGGAATGTTCTTAAAGAAATGTGTCTGCAAGACAGTGACGTTTATAATGTAGGAGATGTATCCACTGGTATGAAGTATTTTAGGAATCATTGTACTGAAGTAGAATGTCTTTCTCCTTCCAGAAAGTTTCTTCTATTTTTGTTTTGCTTTCTCAAGGACAAAGGCGTGACTACCGTAGCCTTGGCTGGCCAAGTCCTGATGAGTGCCTGAAACTCCGCAGGGTAGAGCTCACAACTGTAGCCAGCACGTGGCTTGCTGTTTCTGCTAAAAACATTGAGTGAGTATCTTGGATATGAGCCCTAAGTTACTTACACAAAGACAGTTACATGGTCTTCAGTGTGTGTAAACTGAAGATTTTATGTTATTAAGAAAGAACTGCCAGGATTTCTAAGAAGTTTGAAAACATCATGTGGAATTTCATCATTTCGACTTAAAAAGTGCAAGTGCAGATGAAAGATCGAGTTTTGCTTGCTTTGTGAGCTACTCAAATGAGATTCTGCCAGGTTCTGGGTAGTTCACTTTCACTAGAGAACTTTCTAATGACTCTTCTGTTCTCTTAACTAATTTGACTTGTTTTATGACATTTGTAGCATTACAGAACACATTGATTTTGCCACACAGCTGCAGGAGCCAGCCGTGGAGCCCCTTTGTAACCCAAACCTCCCAGCCAGTATGCATACTTTGGACCACCTGCAAGGTGTCTCTAGTCGGGCCAGCCTGCATTACACTGGAGAAGGTCAACTGAAAGAGGTATGCCAGAGCTGAAGGCCGTCACACAAAAATGGCCATACCATGGCAGATTCAAGGTGCATTTAGCACAGTGCCTTGTCTCCAGAGGTGACTTTCAGTGAGTGAATGCCTGGATAAAACTGTAAGAACAGTGCAGCATGAAATTTTACCAGAATGTTTTCCCAGCCATCTACTGTCTGGCCTGAGGGAAATCCTAAAACACCATTAGTGTCTCTGTATTTATAGCTCTTCATGGATGAATTAGTGAAAGTAAAGTCCAACTCGGCATACTTAAAATTTCTAGTGTTCTTAGTATTCAGTGCCATGAAGTTATAACACTGTGTCATACAGATAGTATCAGCTCAAGATAGACAGTGATGTTTAGGTTGAAGCAGTTTACAGCATTTGTAAAAGGCCGGGCAAAAAAGCAACCAGCAGGCAAGGGGGCATCTCTTACCAGGTTCCAGCATCTAAGCACTTCTACTTCCTCTTCCACAGGTCCTACAGAATCTTGGCAAAGACCACTACTCACCACAGTCACTAGAACAAGTTGGTACTCGAATAGCCAAAGCTTTGGAAAAGGTATGTGTAAAGGAGAAAATGAGAAGTCTGGGCTTACTGCTCGTGACTGGCGTAGTGGTCAATCCGGTCTCGAATCGTTTGTCTGAAATCCCGCTCAAGGAACGTATTAGTACTTGGACTAGGGATTTGTGTCTATTTAGCGTCTGTAATGCCCTCACAGGTATTTTGTTGAGGTATATCCTGTGCTTATACCATCAAGTGTCCTCCATATCTCTTTACTGAAACTTAAGCTTGTCAAACGACCCAGTGTTTCCTGCCCTGTAGTGAGCAGCATTGCTGATTATTGATTTATTAAACTATTTCAACAGTTCTCAGCCCTCTTCTTTCTCTTTATGCTGCTTTGACTTGGAGCTTATGGAAAGTTGGGTTAAGCCATGTCTCCCCTCTCCAGTGACACTCCTGGCATGCAGCAGTCAGCTCAAAGGGGTTTCCTGTTATTTCAGGCTGCTGCTTCTACCTGGTGCAGTGTTGGCCTGAAGTGTCAGATGTGCTCAGGAAGAGGTGTGGTACCATGTGCAAGCTTGCACTTCTGTTCTCCCCAGAGAAATCCAAGCTTCCTAGCTAAAGGCTGCTAAGGACCTCAGTTGTGAGCCCTAGGATGAGGGGTTTAGGGACATAGTTTTCACAGGATCCACAAAGCAGACAGGGATGCCAAGGATTGCTGTTCTGTATTGACAGATTGTAGGGACAATATCCCAAACTACTGTAGAAAAGAGGGCTCAGTGAAAACAGTTTGATGCCCCTAGCCTGTTGGACCAAAAGCTGTCTGAGGTACTTCCTGTGCTTCGAAATTAAAACCAATATAGCTTTGTCCATCCGCTGAAAGTAAAGACGTTACTCTTATCCTCATGTTACAAGACTTAGTTTCTTTTCACCTCAGATGTGTACTAGCTTTTTCTCTTACGTGCTAGCTTCCCTTGCCAACAGCAAGCTTTATCCAAATAAACTGAATATTTAGTGCATAGATTAGAAACAGAATTCTCAGTATTTTCCTTTGTAACACAGGGCATGGGAGTCAGCCAGCTAGAAGCTGGGCTTTGTCAGGCTTCTGGACTGAGTTGCATCCCAGGGCATCCTTTCTCTTTCCAGTGACTGCAGGGAGCCTGCAAGTCCAATCAGCTAATTTAGCTAAGTTTTTTTCCTTCTTGTTGGGTCATGTGTTTGCGCATCTAGATGCTCAGCATCAGAGAGCTGGTTAGAAGCTGTTGTGGCTGCTGAAACTGTTGTTGCTGTTGAAAGCTATTTAACTGCTATTCCTTTCCTAAGGAAATGATGTTGCATTTGGAATTTGTTTCATTTGGCAGTCTCATTTACCTGGCTGTTGCATATATGTTGTCAGAAACTTTTTGCTGCTTTGAAATAGTTTAATGCTCTTTTGAAGTGTAATACCATCTACCTCAGTATATCAAATAAATTGGAAGAGTGAAAGGTGGGAAGACTATTCACTACAGGTGTTTACACGACAGTTTTTTGTGTTCTTCTTTTGCCAGAATCAGACTTCATGGGTCCTCTCTAGCATGGCAGCTCTTTACTGGAGGGTGAAAGGCCAAGGAAAGAAGGCAATCGATTGTTTACGGCAAGCATTGCACTATGCACCCCATCACATGAAGGTGTGTACACATGTGCCCACTACTCAGATGGAAGAATGTTTTGCTTGTCACAGCAGAGCTTTCGCAGATAAGATCAACACTGTATATCAGGTGTCTGTAATGTATTAGATATTAGCTAGTTGAGGTGAAACCTCAAGATTTTCACCATTTGTTTAGTGTGGACTGTCTCTTAAAAAAAAGATAACTGCAGAAAAGGTTCATTGGAATTTCCTGGAGTTCAGTGGGTTTGGCACCTCTCTGGGCATCCCAGGCTTGAACTTCCTTCTGTTAGTTAGGACTTTGAGTCTTCATCAACCTTTGTCTGGAAAATTCTTCTAACGTAAGATGTGGGAGTATGTTTTCTGGTTATGCTTTTAAAGAGGGGAATATGTCTTCTGGTTGTGCTTTTAGAGAGGGTGGGAGGTGATTATCTTAAGGAATTACTTAAACGCTTGAATCTTAAGCATTTGGGCTGTGAATCTCAGTTGGACACTAGTCCTTGACTTTTTGCAGCAGTTCTTTGCTCAAAAAAAAGGCAGTACTTTGGACACAGTCTTCTCCTTAGTGTTTCAGTTGGCTGAAGTGCTCTGTACCCTTCACCCTGCCAGTTGCTGTGCTGAGCATTGTAATGTCTGTTCTTAAACACCAAGCTCCCCCTTGCAAACTGATAAATGCAGTATAGGCTCTTTACTCAACATAGCAGATTTTTCTCTGGGACCTGAGCAATGAATTGTGCAGCATGGAAAAATGTAAACTCCACTGAAATCTTGGTCTTCAACCTTTCTCTGAAAATTGGGAGACAAAGTAATTCACGCTTTCAGGATATTATTAGGAGGATTTAGTCATTAACAGTAGAAATGCTTCAACTAAGAAATGCACATCCCCACTGACATCCTTTGTATGTTTCCTATAATTCTATTTCTTCGCATTATCCATTTAAAACAAGGTTGGGACCAAGATCTAACACATCCAGCTTTTGCTTATTTTCCCGTCTTTCTATTTAATTGGTTCCTCAGTAAAAGAGTCCTTTGCTGTGTGATTTTAACGGTCAGACTATGGATTGGAAGCTTCAGTTTGGCAAGATTATGGTGGAGTAGTGCTGTGTTCTAGAAGTATGATGTTGCTTGAGACTGGATGACTCTCTGAATTTGTGTCTTGTTTTTGTCTTCCATATTGAAGCTGCCTCCAGAGAAAACTCTGGATCTTGTTTGTAAAGATAGAGCTGCAACTTTTACTCAGAGTTAGCCCTGGATTAAAAGCTATTTAGTGTATTTTTGTTTATCCTCCTCTTTGCTTTTATGCACTTTGGCTACTTTCTCTTGACTTTTCTCATTCTCAAATAAAAGGTAATTAATTTGCCTGTGAACTTCGCTTGTGATTCTGACTTCCATAGTATCTGCTTTGCAAACATGAATAGCTTGTCCAGCAAAGGTACTTCTTGACATGTGAAGGTCGAGGAATGGGGGAATCACATACAGCCAGAACTTTTTATTGTCCTGTTGAAGGCACCTAAGCCTTGGTACTAAGTGGTATTTTGTTCTTTGAAGGTGTGAAGCCCAGCTCCCAGAGAGTCTGTTATGGCTGCCAGGGCTCTACAGTTTTCTCAGTCAGACAAGGTCACAGTCTAGAAATCCAGGAAATAAAGAACATACCATCAGTGTCTAGCTGAGAAAATTTTATTTATAGCTATTACTCAGCATCAGAATAAGAATTCTGTGGCTGAGGCAGGACAGAAAATGATGCATCTGTTGCACTAATGGTTAGACAATGTTTTCACTTCCCTGCTGTCCCCTTTGTTCATATTCCCTTTCCTTTTATGCAAGAGCTGAAGGAGGGTATTCAAACAAAACAGCTTCTCTTGTTTCTAAAGAGTGCACCTCATCTTTGGGGAGAAAACTAGTATAAGAGCTTCTAAAAACTAAATGTATGTACACTTAAGTGAGTTAATTTTTGAGTTGTTTTTCTGTCTTAAGAGTAATATTTGTTACTATTGTGAGTGGATGTGAATGTGAGGGTTTTTTGTTTGTAACTCAGGCCCAAATGCAGTTGTGTATTAAAATAGGTCTGGATCATTACTCTCAACATCAAAGGAGAGGGAAGTGGGTAGGAACCAGCTGAGTGCAGCTTGCTGGTGGAGTCTTTTGTTTGTCTTGCTGATCCTGAGACAACTGCAATGGAAAGAAACTGTTTGTTTGTTGCTTGCTCTTCTCCTCCAGGATGTACCACTAATAAGCCTAGCAAACATCTTCCACAACGCCAAACTCTGGAATGATGCCATCATTGTGGCTACCATGGCAGTGGAAATAGCACCGCACTTTGTGGTTAACCATTTCACACTGGCAAATGTCTATGTAGCAATGGTGAGTGTGCTGTCGCCCGAGTATGGCTGTCTTTATGTACATAAAAGTCTTATTCTCAAAAATAATTTTGAAGGAGCAGCGTTCAAGAAATTGGGGCAGAATCATCAAGAAGAAATATCTTTAGAAAGACAAAACTTTTATTACTTATTTTACTCTTATTGCTCGTTTAGTACTTTAAGGCCAACAGTTTTATAAGCTGGCTTAAGAATGCTGTGTACAAAGCTTTATAAAGACAGTATCAAACAACTGGTAATTTGGGTTGTCTACCCCTCTAAACATGTGGTATTTTTATAATACTGGAAAATTAATGATGAATTTGGTCTCTATCTTGAAGTGCAAAACCCAATTCACAGTTGTGGTGAACAAACACAAGGGAAGTTCAATTTCAATATCTGGATTATCAATGCTCAACGTAATTTGCAGATTGAACTCAAATTTCTTCATACTGTCTATGTACACTATTAAAATACACCTTTTTAAAAAAAACCCAAGATTTACAACTCACCTTGATCTAGTTAGTCTTTAAGATATGGCCAGAAATTAATATTATCTCTACTGCATAACTAAAGTTACTAAGAAAAGGAACTTAAGAGAAAAAAATAAGTGATGAAACTGACTGAAAACCCCAGAATGTTTTGCATCTCTTCTCCTGTCATTTTTCCTCTAATACACTGTTGGGTGTTGGCATGCTTTCCTAGTTAGTAAAAAAGCAAGGTGGCATAGGTAATGAGATTCCAGCTATACAAAAACAGATGCTGTTTCCACATGAATGCTTCTAACTGCCAACCTGGAGTCCAGTTTATCAATTGAAATTGTCTAGCTATTGTATGCTTTTTAAGTTTTGGAGGGTTTTGGTTGAGTTTTTACTCTTTACATTGAGTAATCTTTTAAAAATAATTTCAGGTTGTTTCTAAAAATGTTAGCTTTTCAGAAAAGTTGATGGTTTTGCATTGTCCATAATTTTAAAGCTTTGATCTACTCAAATTTTAACTGAAATCTGTTTTTAAAAGTTACTTTCACAGCAAGAATACAGAGGTGTACTATTAAAAAGAAAAGGCGAGAACATTGGTCAATAATTCTCAGCAATAATTTCTCTCCTTTCCGTGGATTATGCAGAGTTGAGTCATTAGCCCAAGATAATATCGGTTATTTGTGGGAGAAGGAAAAAAATCCCAAATCACAAGGATTGGTTCAGTTACTTTTGTGCATATCATACTGCACAACTGGTTGGGATGGGAAAGGCATAGAAAATGTATTCACTGTTTGTAGAATCTGACTCTTTGCACTCTGGTTTCGTTCTTCACAGGAGGAGTTTGAAAAGGCCATGAAATGGTATGAGTCAACACTAAAGCTTCAGCCGGAGTTTGCCCCAGCAAAGAATCGAATCCGCACCATTCAGTGTCATTTACTTCTGAAAAAAGAGCGACGGTCTCCTTAGAGATCTGCATCTTTCTCTTTTTTAAAAATGTCATTATTCTCTATTCTGCTCTTAAGTGTGCTAAGATAAACTGATGAATCGAAATTTTTAACAAGACTGTTAAAAAGAGATGGGATTTGGATCAAGGGTTCTTTTATTATTTTTTTGTCAAATAGAGGAGCATCTTTGGAAAATATATTTCACAGACCATAATTCTAAAACATCCGTGTAAATATTAAACCAAGAAACTTCCATGAGTCCACGACCACCTGTAACAGGACCCAGGCACTGTTAGTTTTTCCGTAATGCTCAGATTGGCATCAGCATCCAAAATAACTTGCTTCATGTCTTATAATCTAAGCCACTGGAAATGCAAAGCACACACCCGTACCAAATAGTAAGAAGAGATAATCAGCAATTCATCCATGTGAAACTCATGCTTTGTCCAGTCTTGTTCACTCCATACCACATTACCTGCTTTTTTGGAAGGAGAGGAACAGACTTTTAAATATTTATTGAAAAACATGAGAAACATGAAGCATTTTTGGAATTGTCCGTTTCTGTTGGGGAATGAGGAGGAGGGAACAGCAGGACCCTAAAGTCAAAGTAGTTTTTAATCATACTTGCAGGGAAAAAAATTGGAAAAAATCCCAATAAGATGTTTTATATTTGTCTATATATTCATAGCCCTCTGCCTCCCTGAGTGGTTGATTTACTAATTCTTTGTTCACTGTATTTCTAGCCGTTTTGGAATAAGGTGCAAGTTTATGCTCACCCTGAGCCATACTTTCAGCTGCCAAGGAGGAGGAGGGACATGGTGTCAAGGTATCAACAGCAAAAAAGTCAGGTGGAAGATTTCCAAATCAGTTCTGTCTTTGGTTGGTGGAGGACGTGATTCTCCAGAATCAAAAAGGGCACATATTTGAAATAAAATAAATTGTTTATGAACAACTCACAGCTTCCCCCGTACTGTGTGTGTCATGCGCCACTCGCAAGAGTCCAGGTTAGTCTGGAGGAGCTACAGCCTTTCCTTGGGAGCAGACGGAGCTGGGAGCCAGGAAAGCCTTTAAAACTCCCGATCAGCCAATGATTTCCTGCGTACCCCCGGAAAATTCCTTGCGCCTCTGTGTCTGACTCTGTTTGTGGCAGAAGGAAATAAGGGAAAATGAACTAACTCGGCTGTCATGTAACCCATCCTGCAGCTTCTAGTGTTAAACATGCTTCTTACTGATTCTTTTTAAAGAACTAACAATGCTTATGAACTTACTAGGTGTTTTTCTCCCACAATATTTTTCCTGTCTCGTTGATGCAAATTAAGAGTAAGTATGGCAGTGGTAGAAACTATGACGTCAGTGTAATTTTTATAATACTGGAACTTACTACTTCATAAAACGATCCCTGAATATTTTTATATATGACTGAAGATGAGCAGTTCTAATGCAAATTTTACCTCTGTTTTATTGCAAGTTATTTCCATTTATCTAGGAAGCCTGACAGAGGTATGAGCAAATGCTACTGTTGGGTAGATTTTTATTAAAAATGGGTGAATGTGCTAAATTTTTGTCAATAAGAGTCAACAGCATGTCAAATTTTATTCTCTTCCCAAGGCCAGTGGAAGGCTGAATGTTGTTGGCCAGAGACAGGCGTAGCTGTATCTATATATAAACTCCAAGAGGAAGATCACTTCATGAAAGGTCTAATATCACCGCTAGGATCATGGACTGGGATAATGAATTACGGAGATTTCTGACATAGAGCTGTGGGAGGGGAAAATAGTAAAGCCGGTGCAAGTAAATGGGATGGATTTCCATTTGAGCTAGAAAAAAAGAGCAAAGGCTTTTCATTGAGCTAAATAATGTGCAGAGAGGCTGCTTTTATTCAGTTTTGTTAACTGGTCTGCTTCACTTTCATAGTGGTTGATAAATAGTTGGGAGTCACTTAAATACATTTGGTAAATCTTCCATTGCCTGTGCTAGTTTTAAAATGTAGTGTGCAAAAACTTAGTTTGGTACAGAGGATGTACCTTACAGCTTGGTTTCCTAATGTATCACATGGTTAAATCAAGTGGTTGCCATGTGCTGAGCTCTTTTCTACTGCATCTGTCTCACTGCTGATGGGAGATGCTGGGATTTAAGTGAAGAGTAAGGCTGGTCCTTAACCTGAAGCACCAATATGTGGAGCACAGGTGGTCATCCATGGCTTTGACAAAAGATGGAATCAAAATAGACCTTTTCTGGATCACCAGGAATTATGCTCATAGAGAATATTGGTGGGCACTTGAAATTGGTCATTAATATTCGTGCCAGCTTACATCTTGCTTACTGCAGTGTTCACTAATTTATTTCTTTAAGAAATGCAGCAAGATGCACTGTACACAGACATCATGCAAAATGTAGGAAGACTAAGTTTGTATGTGGTCATACTGTAAATTGGTACCAAGGAGATACCAGGACATTGCTTTTCTTGCTATCTTTACATTTTCAGAGAGTTTGCACGTTAGAAATAGTTGTTGAAAACTGCAGTAGTCTGATGATGGGATGGGGTTTTTCTTCTGAATCTTGAGTAAGTACTTAAATGTGTACTGCCTTAGTCCCATAAAATTTATATGTACAGATGTTCATTTGCTACTTGGCTACTGTGTGCTCTCTCTGCCATACAACCAATTTTAAAATAGCCTATGCTTCCCTCTTAACTATATTTTCTGAGATTTTAGGTAATTCCTGGATGTGTACTGTGCAAGCAGTACACCCAACTGAAGGAGGGAAGTAAAAAGATCTGCTTGAGAGCATAAACTTGACCTACCGCTAGCAGCAGTGCGTGTCTTCAAGATTTCACCCACTGGTGAATCTGCTGGGGAATGCTGGCTTCTGCCCTTGGAGAAGGCTTATGGAACGCTCGTCTCCATGCCTTCAACCCTCCTGTATAAATGCCAAGTGGTGGGTTTCAGTGGTTTGACTGCGTTCGAATGTTAGTCAATTAAAACTAATTATGCTGGTCCTATGAACAGAAAACAAGTTGGGCAACGAGCTGAAATGGAGGCCGCTGAATTTTTAAGAGCAAAGGTGTGATTCTCTGCAGGGTAAGTTAGCTACTCAGGGAGTACGTGCATCTCCTTCCATTTAAGTTATTTCAAAATAAGGTAAGGTGGTTGTCTAGGCTCTGTCTTTGATAAATGGAAAAGTTTATTATCTTGAGAGGGTCATCTACCCTCCCTGTTGTAGAGCGTGACAAAGTGCCTGTTCAAACTGCCTGTTCCTTTCCATTGACTGTTGAGATACTTTTGACAAACTGAACTTCAGTGGGATTTCTAATAATGAGGCTTGGTAACTCACTTCACATTGGCTCTGCTTAACGTATCACCAAAGTAGTCTGATTTAGGGATGACATAACCATAGGTAAATGGCAAAATCTTATCTTCTCCAAAATAAAAAGGGGGTTTTCTCAGTTGTTTTCATAGCATATCCAGAAATGAAGTACAAATGGGAAAAAAGTCTCCTTTTGTTCACTGATAGCATCCTTAAAAATCCTCAGCATCATCACAGATAGCCTCTAAAGCTCCCGACACGCAGGGGCTTTTGAGGGAAAATGCTACAGGAAAAGAATCAGACGCTTTTATCTATAAAGTGGTTGGATTTGATTTGCTGTTGATGCCTTAGTTGTACTGGTCAGGACTGCACTGATGCCATGCAAAAAAAAGAAACACTGAAATACCATGTTGGCACCAAGTGTGACCACAGGATCATATTCGAACAAGAGGTTTTAAAATGCAGTGGAGTCTGAAATCACCTGTGGACACCTTGCATCACCTATGATAGAAAATGGCCATCAGAAAGGTTTTCTGATGCAGCTCACAACCTTCCTTCCCCACTCTACAACCCTCTCTCTTTCACAGGAAAAAGGTTAAAAACAAACAACAAACCCACAACTTCTCCCTAAGAGTGGTATGGTGTAGCTGAAGATGCTAGTTAGTTCTGTTGCTGTATTGTGATGCTTTTGCTTCCTACAATTAGCAGTAGCTGCCATTGGTACCAACTTAGGAACCCCCAGATTTGGGCCCAAGTCAGTAATGTTCCTACCCTTGTTGCTGTCCTCCCGTATGACTTTGGGCAGCACATTTCCCCTGCATGCTCTACCTCTCCCTCCCCCACATTGTCTGATGTCTTTTTAGAACATATGGG
>VZTG01005442.1:414947-430049 GCA_013397845.1 Melanocharis versteri | reverse complement strand
GGGGGGTGGTTGGAACTGAAATTATTGCGGTTTATGAATTTGTGTGAGAAACAGTTGTAATGTCAGAGATTACAAATAGTGGCAACCCAAATTAAAAACAACCTATGAAACAGGGAATGGGCCAAGTTTAATAGTCTGTATCAGCACTGAAAGAGTGAAAATGCTTTAGAAAAACTTGCCTAGAGCTTTAGAAGCTCCTCCAGAGCTACTGGATGTTGTGTGGCAGGTTCAGGTGATCCTCCCATCTCAAGCATTACTTAGATGTGTCCTTCTGGAGTTCTGCAGGTTGCCTTGATTCTTAGAGGACCAGCTGGCCATGTTTGGGTCAATGAGACTCTCTTAAAACAAACATCCCCCAAGAGAAAGCTTTGTCACTTGTGGGATTGGTTTTGTTGAGGTTTTTTTACTCTTAATTTGCTGAATGCACTCAAGTTTGCCAGTATTTACTCCAACAAAACAATTTGGGTCTGTGAACACTGAAGCGTATGAAGCTTTCCTATCAATTTGTGGTTGTCTTGCTGAAGTCCAGTGGCTGGTCATCTGTGAGAGCCAACAGAAAGTTGTGCAAATGACTAGCACAAAGGGACAGTGAGTTTAAAGGCAATTTGTTTTCACTACCATTTTTAAGGAATCTGCACAAGAGTGGTACAACCTGTATTCCACACAAAGAAAGTTAAGAAAGTGACAATCTAAATTAAGGGAGAGGGCTCTTGTACTTCAAGCTTTTTTTAAGTATTGAAAAGCTCAGGATTGATTAGGAACAGTGTTTTGATAAGGCTGACTGCTTTAAAAAGCATTCCCTCAAACTTTTTCAAGTAGCTGGGTTTTTTTAACCTTTTAAACATAATGATCTACTTCTGGATTCCAGAGCAAAAATAATAGTCTTTAAGTTCAGTAGTCCAGAGGACATGCAATGACAGTGCCACAGAAGGAACATATTTGAATAAGGTGAGCAGAAGTTAGCTTTGTGATACTTAAAATCTAGGGGGATTTTCTTAATGCAAGTGTTTTGATTTGTTGAGGTTTTTTCTTTAATCTGGTTTCAAGCTTCTCCTTCCATTTTCAGTCCTTCAGAATCGGGTTATTACTAGCCTAACAGAGTACTGCTGTGCATATTTGTTTGTGCCTGTGGCATGCCAGGTACTTCACAGAAGAGCCAATCTCTGCTCTGAAGGATGTACAGCCCCGGACATTGGCCCACAGAAGAATTTCAGTGGTTACCAGTGCCTTAGCCAGGGATCAGGCAGCTGTTGAGTCAAACCTTCTGGCTGCAGTCCCTCCATGGTGGCACCACTGTTGCTTTCAAAATCCAAGCCATCCACATGTCTCTGAGAATAATACTCTGACAAATCAATGATCATCATTCTAGTACAATTTAATGGAAAATTTTTGCCCATTTTGCTTCTTGATCTAAATCTAATTGTGTCCTCTCTCAAATCACCTAATTCTACTGTTGGTTTTGTTTTTTTCTTTTTTTAAAGAAATTATTTCCCAGGGCTGCAGCTGTTACAGATTACAGTATGATAGCATGAGTTACCACTATGTCTTAGGAATGCATTTTGCTGTACCCTGTCTTGTGATCCATATGCTGAGAGCAAAGAAGTGGTATATAAAAGTTGTTAAGGGACACTAACTTGTGAGCAGATGCAATCCAAACAAATGAAATGGATGGAGGAGCCAGTCTTATCCCACTAATATGCTAGGAGCTAATGTAGGAAAAGGTTTTCTCTGGGAAAACGGAAAAGAAACCAGGCTTTAGTGGTGAGACTCTCGAAGAAGGGAGAGGAAGCTCCAGGTAGAAGAAGCAAGGAGGACAAGGGTCCTGCTTTTTGTAGCATCAAAGACTTTCTGGTGGCAGAACTAGAGAAGGTAAAGAGGACAAAGCAGTGGTCTGAGGGGATGGTTCCTTCTGGTTGTCGGGAGACATCAGAACACAAGGAGAAGGACATCTGAGAAGCCGTGAGGGAATGCTGCAAAACCATTGCAGACAGTGGGGCACCTGGCACTGACGTGCTTTCCTGCATGGTCAGTATGTCCCTGGAGTTTGGAGGGCCAGAGCTGCTCAGCCACCCTGGCCAAGGGACAAGCCTAAGTGCAGAAACGTCCTGTGAGCACTGGAACTGAAGCTCCCATGGTCACCAGCAGAGGTCAGTTTCCAGTGAAGAAATATCTGTTCTTTTTGAACCAGCTACTTCTTGTGTTATAAAAGATCATGAACAGCTTTTCTCCCTCACCTTTTCTGTGACATGCTTATCTAAGACATGCCTTCCTGACTAAACTGAGGCCTGACCAGACTCGTCTTGGCTTTTAGCCTACTGGCTTCTTTTGGGAGGGTAGAATACTTGCTTAAAAGCAATTTTAAGGGTTTTATAAGAAGATTGTATAGCATCTATAATCTGTTTTTTTCTGCCTTCTCAGCCTAGATTGAAGTTATCTCTGGAAAAGAAATGTCAGGGTGTGATTCCGGTGACTGAAGTGTTAACACCAGGGTGGCCAGTCTACACCTCACACGCAGAGAGGCGTCTTCTGGCCCACTCACTCTTGCCCTCTCTCTCTGGGACCTGCAAATAATGAATTCGGGGTCTTGTTGTGTGACACGGAGACCTGTCTGCCTGTGGGCAGTTCTCTATGCAAGTGGATGGCATAATGGCAGGATGTGTAGGTCCCCAAGCATGGCTGGATACACACATTTGCACAACAAAAAATACATGAGGTACCCTACCTCAGTCACTGAAACAGTTCTATTAACTATTTGACTGCCATAATGAGAATTGGGTCTAAAATCTATTTAATCTGTGTGTTATCTCTTGATTGCAGTAGTGTCTTACAGTCTTTTTCAGTGATCTGAGAGAGGTGAATTGAATGATCTTCCAAACCCTACTTAATTAATTCCTGACTGTCATCATAGGGCAATTTTAATTATTTGGAGCAGCTTAGTCAGCACATCAGGTTGCAAGAGCTCCACAAGGGCTCTTATCCTTGTCACTGTGGGTTTACATGGGCCTTCCTTTGAATATCTACAGCAATACCCCCTTACACCTGCATACAATAACCAACCTTAGCAGGAACATCACTGAAAGCTCTTAGAAAATTGGGTGGCTGCAACCTGAGTGACAGCATTTCCTCAGGAGCAGATCAGTGCAGCACTGCTTCTGGTACCCTGACAAAGAACCCTCTGTCCCTTTTCATAAACAGGATATTTTGTGCCTTTAGAAGCCTAGAGTGTTTCTTATTAAACACTTTCTCCCAAAATGTTTTGAAGACATTTTGACCAGAAGAACAAACAGTTTGGTGTGTTTTAGTGTAAGCAAGGCTTGCTTTCTTCATTGGGAGGACCTGCAAGAGACAAAAATAAGGAAGAAAACCCAGATGGTTGGGAGTTCCTTTAGAAACCCTTCAGAAGAGAAGCCAAGACAACCCCCTTCTATTTGCCTGTAGTTTCAACCTTCCTTAGTGCTGGGCAGAGTAGAGCCTGCCCATTCCATTACCTGTGTGAATCCAGGGACAGGGCTTTTATTTCCTTTCCATCTTCTTATTTATTGGCTTAGCCCTGAGCTTTTTTTTTTTATTTATCTTTTTGACTGACTGCATGGCAGTTGTAGTCCTTTCAGTCTGGATAGCATGTCCTAGCATATCAGGTTACCGTGATTTCTTTGTTCAGCACACAACCCTTCAAGTGGGTGAAAAAGAAGAACAAGACTTTCTAATATTGTCAGCATGACTCTAGGAAGTTTGAGAGGGGAATGCGAAGTGTGAATGAATTCACAATATTCGTTTAAAAGTTGGTATTACTAGAATGAACAGCAAGGTCACAGCAGATAAAATGGGAATTAATTCATCCCTGTGACTCCTTCACTTCAAAGTGTCACCAGCAACCCTTGATTACCATCTCAGAGGCTTGCTTGCACACGACTCACGAGATTTCCAGCAAAATGGATCCTGGATTGCATGGCTTGGTTTTTGGGGGGACAACCCGTGAGCTTTACTTTTTTTTGTTCACACTAATCCTCCCTTACTTGCAGCCAAGTGACTTCTTCCCAGGGCTTCAGTAACCAGCTTTAGCTCCCAGGCACCCACATTTCTCTGTGCCCCACTTCATCCATGCCGTGCAGCTCGGCCACCTCTGTGAGTACTGCTGCCAACTCGGAGCAAATGGAGGAGACAGTGAAGGTCGAAGGAAGATGGGGCTCTGGAAAGAAACCAAGCAGTGGCATCTGTCAGCTTGTAAGTGCTTCCCCTGTTCCTTACTGTCTCCTCCAGCCTCTTAGAGCTGCTGTGTGGGAGGAAAGAGCCGCACCAGCAGCTGGAAGAAAGTGGGAGGAGTGGGAGGAAGAAGAGGGAAGAGCACCTGGGGGCTGAGAGCCAGCCTCGCTGTCTGCTCCCTTTTGCAGCCCCCTCCAGCTGTGTTTCTGTTCCTCACCTGGAGGTAACGTCAGAGGGGCTGAGGAGCAGGTAATGGTGTGAGCAGTGGCTGTGGGGCAATGCCCACCACCTCCCTCTCCCTTGCTGCGCTGCTGCCTTTCTCCACGCCGGGAAAAGTGCTGTCACTGGTACTGAAGCACTCCAGCACTGTCATGTCTTATTCTCTCTACCTCCAAGTTAACGAATGGGCAGCTGAAGCAAAGATGAGAAGCGGCCAAGGACAAAATTACTATTGTCTCCTCTCTGGATGTGTTTGGACTTGGATGGATGGTCTCTCCTACTAGGAGCAGGTAAGATTGTCGTATCTCAGTACACCTCTCCTATCCCATCCCACAGACTGTCCCAGCACCTTCCCGGGGGGCGTCGGTGTGATGTGAGGGTCCTGCAGCTCTGGGCACACCAGGTTTGTTGAGCTGTAGTCATGCTACCTCTTCTCCTCCTCTGCCACCACAGTCTTGGTCTCCATCGACAGAACCAGTTTCCCAGGGCCCGGTTTTCGCTCTGCCTTTCTCTGCGTGCCAGCTTTGGCCCTGTGACTCCCTGGTAGAGCAGTTTCGTGCCTACACACCTGCAGCGCTGGAGCCTCCTAGGTACACTCAGCCCCCTTCCTGCCCTCCAAAGGGTTCTCCTATCGAGCCCCTCGCTGCTGATTCATGGCAGCCCTCTGTCTGCCCCCTGTATTCCTTTCCCGGCCAGGCTTTGCCAGCGGGACGCGTGCTGGCGATGGACACTGAGGAACGCGCCGAGGGTAACGCTGCTTCCCCGGTACCCCCAGCTTCGGGCTGAACACACACCCCGGGCAGGAGCTTTTCGTGCTGGGAGGGGAAGGGGTGTCGGTGCCGCAGATGTCCCGNGGTTCCCGCTTGGCCCGGGTTCGCCCCTCGCGGGGCGGATGGGGGGGGCAGGGGGCTGATGTGGTCTGGGTTTTTGGGGACGGAAGCTCCCTTGGTAGCTCAGTGGGAGCGCCAGGTTTTGCGGGGGTGTTCCTGAGACCGCCCTGCGTGGGGCCGCCCGCACTCGGCCCGGCAGCCGGGCTGGGACCCCCGGCTCCGGGACAGCCCTGGCTGCGGGGAAACCTCCGCCCCGTCCCCGCCTCCCTGCCCGGCGAACGGCCCCGGGGGCGGCCCGGCTTCCCCGCGGGCACCGCAGCGCCCGGCGGCGGGGGGAATCTTCCCTCCCGCCCACACGGCCTGAAACCCGGGGGATGCGGCTGCGGGGGCTGGAAAGGAGGAGGCGTCGCGGTGTTGTTGCCAGCGATCCCCTCCGGGGCAGGTGGAGCCCAGCACTGCACTTCTGAGGGGTTTACCCACTTCAGCTCTAGATTCTGCAAGGGCGGGTGGGGGGGGGGTTGCCCATGGAAGGTTTCTCCGGGCGATCATCCCAGCCCACGGAATGCTCCTTTGTGCAGCCTCACGCCGATCCGCCCTCCGGGTTGCGGTGTGCGATTCCCTCGCCTTTCACTGTGGGTTGTTGTTTTGGCCAAAACTTCAGTCACAGCTGGGCTAATCTTTATCTATTTCACGAAGCTCACGATTGTTGCTTTCCAGATGACCCTCCGCAGCTTTTTTTACCAGCTCAGTGCCTCACCTCTGCGTGCCCTCCAGCTTCTCACAGCAGCCTGCCTCCCCAGAGCCCGGGGGACAGCCCACTGGCAGGGAGTTCCCTGCTCACCTTCTCTGCCTCTGGAGCGGGCAGAGACATTATCCAGCACTGCATCTGTCCTGAAATGTCTGTAATTCAGAACACAAAGCACCTCAGGCTCTGTCAGCTTTAAACCTTTCGGGCTGGATTCATGCTCGGAGAATAATGACACCACTTTCTTCCAAACTGTTCTAAATCCAATCAAAAATCAAACAGGGGAGTCATGCTTCGAGCTGGGCTTGACTTGGAACCTGGGAGCAAAACATCGGGTCTTCTCACCTGATGGTTACCAATCCTGCTGGGACAGGTAACAGCTGCCTTTTGCAGACCTAGGGGGGCAGAAGCTGGAGAAGTGGTGCAAGCATCCTCCCCCCAAGTCCCTCCACCCTTTGTTAGTCCCTGCTCAGCCCCCTGGCAGGTGATGAGAGATGAACTGGGAACTTGCCCACGCAGGGCGTGGCACAGGCACTAAAGGCTGAAGTACAGAAGCCACAGCCATGGTGGGGACTTGTCCTGCCTGTGTCTGCGGTGCCCTTTAGTATCTTAGGATACATAGGAGATTGCAGTCTACAGGATTCTCAGACTGCCCCCCGTTTTCCAGCTTGAAATGCTATTTTAAATGTATTAAAAAAAAAAAAAAACCAACATCCAAACACTATTAAATGCAAAGAAATCATGAAAAACAACAAGGAACAAAAGCTCTCAATCCTAGCTGAGCACTGCACAGACAGGAACCTGCTCTGACGTACATGAGCACCCCATAGGGATTAACTCTCTCCTGCCCAACGAAGCCAGCCTTCTAGCTTCTACTTTGCAGCACATTCTGTGTGCTATAAATGTATTTAATCTAGCCAGATAGGGAGATTAAAATGCACAGGCTTAGTACCTGTCTGCAGTTGTCCCCACCCCAAAACCCCTCACAATCCTGGTCCAGGAGTTTTCCGCCTATATGACAGATCAAAAAAAAATTTCCCATGCGAAGCAGAAACAAGAAACAGGCAGCAGAAGTCTAAAGGAAAACAACAGGGAGAAGCTCTTAGAGTCATTTTCCCCTTTGCTTTCCTGTAGTTAATATGCAGAAGGGTGTCTATTGCCTGTCTACTACCAGACAGTTAATATTTTGCTACCCTCACCCCTTCACTGAGGTTCCTAAAGCCTTTTGCAGCCTCTGCTTCACTCAGTCTCAGGTACCCCCAGAAGACAGCTGGTGTCACTAACCTGCTTATAAAAAGAGGGGCAGTGAGCCACAAGTGTCTGTGTAAAGCCACCTAACAGACGATTCCTGGAACACAAATTAGGAGGTGGGATTCTCAGTTTTGACTTTAACCTTCAAGCTAGGTTTCCTCCTTTTCCCAAACCTGCAGTGCCAAACCACTGCAGTATCAAATGTGCAACAGCATCCTCCATCTTCTTGTCATCTTTGGTACCACATCAGGGTGGAGGGACATGTAGGCTGCAAGCCCCCAGACCCTCACCTGTCTTTTGAGGAGATTGCCATTTAGAAACCTGAACCAGGGGATTCATGATTTTGGCTATTTGCATTATCTTTCATTTCTATAATGGAGCATCATCGCTGAGGAGGGAATTAGACAGAAGTCACTTGCTTTAGGTGCTGCATCTGTCCCATGTTTAAGCACAGTGAGAAGGTCTGATGTTTTTCCCAACATACCACATCCTTTCATTCCAATGTTTCTTCCCTGGATGTTTTTATCTGTGGGCAATTCAAAATCTCACCATGAGACCACCTGTGCAGGGATACAGCCCACAGAAGGTCTCAGTTGTGGCTGCAGCAAGAACCAGTGTAGAAGAATTTTTCCATTGCCATGACAATTAAAGCGTAGCATTGCCTAAATATGCTTGTCCTTCTCACCATGGTCTGCAAATTTTGAATTCTCTCATTTTTTTACTTTCAGGTCTGACTGGACACAACCAGCATCTTGGGGTGCCTGCATGGGAGGTGTATAGAGATTGTCTCTCTTTCACTGACAACCCGTTACTGTGATACAGCACAGGACATGAGCAAGAGGCTCCGCGGCATCTGAAATGGCAGTGAAAATCCTGTGACGGAGGCAAGATCCTTGGAGACAGGTATGTCATAACAGGTATGGTGTTTTCTCTGAGAAAGCCAAGTGTAAAATATTTGCTAGCTTACACTCTACTGCACTTCGAGAAAATTTTTTTTAGAAAAATTCTCCCTCAAAAGAAGGGGGGAAATGGGTTCTTGGGAAGAAGGGATTTATAGAAGGGAATTCCTCGTGTCTGCACATCTCTTCTAGAAATGGAAAATGTTCATGAGCTCTATCTAATCACTTAATCGAAATCTTTTCCCAAAACACCACATCTACTTTTCTTAATTCTGGGATGGTGCCATTCTGAATCTACACTTCCAGTTCATCCTAAAATGAGATAAAACTATGTTGAGGATGCCTAGTTAGCATTGCAGGAGCATGGTATGAGACATAACTTTTCATACATGACATGGAAAGTGTGGTGGACCAATACTGAACTCAAAAGCATGCCATCAAGTTTCTGGATGATGCTGCTAATCAGTGGGCCCTGTGTTTAATGTGCTTTTGCTCTCCGCACATCAGTGCAGTGTAGAAGTCCTGAGGGAAGCACCGTAGGTACCAAACTGGACTTTTCCAAGGCTCTTGTCTTCCACTGGACTGTGTTGAAGGCCCTTGCCCTCTGCAAGAATCTGTCTAGGAGCAAGTGCAAAGCTTAAGTGAGATACCTGTGAGGATATTATGGCATGAAATGGGTGAGAAAACAGGGAGAAAGCATTCACTGATAATAAGAATGTGAAAAAATTCATTTCAGTAATTTCGGGCTTCTGTTGCTCAAAAGCCAGCATTCAGTGACATTTGAGAGGAAATGAGAACTTCTCAGTTAAGATCAAGCAGACATCAGTGTTGTTCAATGTTTCTTGAACACTACAGGGGGTGGCTTAAAATCCCTTTAGTGCTCCTAATTCCTTACCATTTGTATATCTGTAGAAAGTCCAACAAAGTCTGATTTTCATGCTGGTTTAAGTGTCCTGAATCTTGGGCTTGAAACCTAAAACCTTCCTCACCCATGGCCCTCCTGTCAGTGATGAGACAACAGGATCACAGATCCTCTTAAGCATCTTAAGTTAAAACCCCTTTCTTCCAGTGCTGGTCTTCTTGTCTCCATTTGCTAATTGTGAACATGGAAACTTGACAGCCAGAGACCTCATGCTAGAGCCTTACAGATCTCCAGATTACATGGCCATAATTAAATTGAGGAGGGCAGAGGGAAAGGAATTAATATCTTTAAAAAAAAAAACAGAAGAAGAAGAAAAAAGAAAACAACAGCAACCTAACCCCCAGAAATCAAATCCATGACAATGACTTTAAACGTGTAGTATGTGGTCAGTGACATATGAGTCACTTGAGCCTATCTTTATAAGGGTAGCAAAATACGAATAAAACACCCAGCTGGCGTGGTGCCACTGTCCCTGTAGCTATACCAGAGTGTAACAGCAGCCTGCATTGTCAGCTAGAGGCTTATTGTCATCAAGGCCAACAGAAATCCTAGTCCTGGGGCTTGGCTAAGAGTCATCCTATACCTCAGCCTCCTATTGCAAGTCTTCCTTGGAGCTGTCTTCCATAGCTGTATTTCTTTTTATACCCCCATTTCATTTTCATGATTCCAAGAGTTTCCAAAAGAAGGAGTAGCAAGTACGGTGTCTCTCCTCTCGTAGTTATATTGCCCACAAGACTCACAGCTCTGCAATGCAGGTTCAACCTACACTTGCTGAATGTTTCTGGGCTAACATGGAAGCTGGTTCCTGCCTGCCAGGATCAACAGTCCAGTCCACTTTATGTGATGTTACCATGGACCTTGGCCAGGTCCATCCGGGTTCTCTGTTTGGGGGCATGAGTGTGGCCAGTGCTGAACCACTGCACTTGCTGTCTGCAGCACGGACAGGTCCTCTGTGAAAAGGAGATTGTGTGTAAAGGATATTGGCAAAGCCTTTAAAAAGTTTGAACTGGCATCTGTCAGGAATGACGTTGGTTACGGCTGACTCTGCTCCAGCTAGATGGATAGATTAGATAAAGCAACACAGGTGCCCTCCAGCTCTGCCACTCTGTGACAACCCCCTGAGAGCAGTCTGTGCCACCATTAGCTTGATGAGCCATCACAACCAAAACATAAAGAGAAGGCAAGAGCCTATTTTGGTCTGGGAAGAGAGCTTGTAGTAAATTAGTGTACTTCCAAACCTGTGATAGTGTAGATACAGCTATAGCGCAACTGCAGCAGTTGGTAACCTGACATAGTTTAGAACCAGGGTCCGTCTCACCCTCTGTTGCCAAGGAGCAGACTAGAGGGAGGTTGGAAGGGCAAGATGAGTTTTCCAGGAATGGCTGGTCTTCTATGCTGCGTCACGCTTTACCAGCGTGCGGACATCGTGGCCGCGTTGTGCTAAAAGGTCAAATCCATTCAGTTCCCATGTTGCGGCCCCCAGTTCCCAGAGGGAGTCACACAGCACACACGCTAACTCGCTCCCACCTCCAGCCCCACGTGAAGCAGCTATTTCCCTTGGAGATGAAACCTAGAAGAGGGAAGAGTTTCCATGAGGTGCAAGACAGATGATTGGGAACACAAGTCCGGTGACATTGCTCAGCAGCAGTCCTTAGGCCCTAATCCCAAAAAGAAGGGGTTTCTTCTTACTGGCTCTAAACGGGAGTAACACATGGATTCCCAAATGAGTGAGGGCGTTACGCAACCGTGAGGCAACTGATCTCATGTTCATACTGCTGAGAAGGAGAGGAGCCCTCCCCCACATCTTACCAGAGCAGACAGTGAGCGGGGTTTCCTTAATGGGAATCCCTCCACTGCTTCTCCCCCAAATCCCAAGCTCCTGTGTGTGGGGTGTGCCGCCTGTGCATCAGATGGGCGGAATGAGGCTGTCGATTTATTTTTCATTCAGAGGTTTAGCTGAAGATAGATTTGAACTCCACACATATATTTCAAGGGAAGTTTTTTCAGCAAGTGTAGTAGGCTTAGCCTGAAATGCCCACCTCTATCCACCCCTCTCCCTCTGGAGAAAGGAAGAAGCTCAATTTTTTGCCTTTCACTATATCTGTTTGTAAGAAAGTTGTGAGGGAAAAGCTCAAATATGTGGGCTGAACACTTTAAGATAAAAAATAACAAAGCCAAAAAACCACCATGATCCTCTTAATTGATCTGACAGCTTGAGGTTCACCCTGATGTTGGTGAAGACCAGCTGGGGAAGGGCTTTGTCCTTTCCCAGCAGTGTGGCGTGTGTGTGCGCAGGGCAGGTTAAAAAAGACTTTGGCTGGGAGCTCTCCCACATTCCCAAACTTTTCAGCATCTTCCATCACCTAACTTCCATTTTTTCCGAGTTTGGAAGCATTTACAAGTCACTGATTAATCTCACCCTGTGACTACCCCAGCTACTCCTGCTCTGTGCTGCTGGGTAAGGGAGCATGACTTACCCAGGTCAGACCATGACAGAAGCAAGAGAAAGCCTGAGGAGCATCAGCTCCCAGTGCTTTCCTACCTCTAAGGTCATATCTGTTCTCTCTGCATGCAAGTTTGGGGAAAATTTGGTGCCTGAATGGGTTTTCCCAGGAGATTGGGGGTTTATTTGCATGTGCAGGTCTGATAAATTAAGTAACTGCCATAGCTGGTGAAGGCCAGCTCCCTCCTTGGAGGCTACAGAGGAAGATGACCTTCCTTCCCCACATGGCATGGCTGGGGAGGGGGGCTGAGCGCCAGCCAGGAGGTGGAGATGGGAAACAGGTCATGGTGCTTCAGGAGTGGATTTCCCCAGCATCACCACGACAGTCCTCTGGGAGAAGAGCTAAAGCTCCCTGCACTAGGTATCTGAACAGCTGTGCTGGAGCCTCCTCTGGCCTCTCCTCCCCAGGAGTGAGGAAGCTTTGGGCTCGGGCTGACTCAGCTCAGCAGGGGACAGGGGCAGGGACCCCCCCGGGCAGCCCCACCAGCACCAGAGCCAGGCAGCAGCACCGTGACCGCGGGCAGCTGCCACCCCAAGCCCCAGGTGCCCACTCGCCACAGCCACAGCCAGACTGAGCACAGGAGTGACTGCAACATGGAAGGGCCTTGGAGGCTCCTGGGGCTGCCTCCCCCCACCATGCTGGACTTCAGATGGGGTGGGCAGCTCTGGCTAGTACATGTCCCTCCATGAAAGGGTGGTAGGAAGATCACTGGGATTTCTGCTTTTGTAAATCATCCTGCCTGTGAAGTAGCTAAGTAGAAATATCTAGGAGAAAAAAATGGAAGCATCTTCTTGATCATATGAAGGGTGTTGCCCTAAGATGGAAAAACTGGCTTTGTGTCCCAGCAATGCCACAGACTATAGGCTTGGGTAAGTCCCTGAACTTCTGGTTACCCAGCTATAAAATAAGTGCAAAGGGTTTTTTCCTTTTGTCATTATTATTTTATTTTTCTTCTCTTTCTCCTCTCACATACTAAGCTCCTTGGGCAGCCTCTTGATACCCAGCATGTCTAGCTCCTCACATGTTATGGTGCAGATCTTATTTGGTTGTTTACTTCCTCCCATAACACAAATGAAAATTCGCTATTAATATCCTTGTAGGAATACTGAGACTGGGAGAGGCTATTTTGAGAATGACAGTATGGAAGGGGCAAAAAAAAAGGATTTTGTTAAAATGCAGTCATTGCCCTTCCTAAGCAAGGCTGAGTTAGCATCCTAGAATTGGGCAATAAATGCTACTTTTTTTTTCTGTGTCCATCCCTTCTTTCATCCATCCTGAGCTGGACCTTTCTGCTGCAGTGTATGTTCTGCCCTCAACTAAAAAAAAAAAAAAAGGAAAAAACCCACAAAATAAAATAAACCCCTGATAATATAATTCCTCTTCCACTGCCTGAGTCTCTGCACCAGGGAACTGTGAACGATCTCCCGGTGCAAACAGCCCCCTGTGTAAAAATAGCAACACAACTGCAAACTTCAGTGTAATCACTGCTTGATTTCAAAATATTTGTTCTGCTCCTGCCCTGTCCTTTATCTCTCAGGCCTCTATATGTCACTAAAGCAACATTTGACAGCTCCTCGCCAGGTCTGCCTCCTCCAATGTGCTCCATCATTATTAATGGAAACAATCTCCATCTCAGAGTATTTAAAAATATACCCTTTTCTAAATATAGGCAATCTGCGTGTGCTTAACTACTACAGGGCAGAATGAGAGGGACCAAAATATTGACATGCACTGGGTGTGTATAATTTGTTTTGATTCCTGCTCCCCCCCCCACCCCCCAGTGCCGATCTGTGTATTACCCACACACCTTGGAGGAAAATCTGACATTATTTAGCATGAGGAATGTAGCTGCTGCTTGGAGCCTGGAGTTTCCTTTGTTTATTTTTCCATCCTCTGTCCAAACGGTGTCAGTGAGAGCGGAGCTTATGGAGCTATTTATAGCCTCTCGCCACACTAGGCTGCACCTTGCCAGCAGCAGCAGCAGCCCCCCGGGGGGGACGGGACAGGGCAGTCCACGGGGCAGGGCAGGGCACAGGGCCCCGGGCAAGGAGGGGAGGGCAGGGGAAAGCCTGGGAGGCAACGAGGGGCAGGGAGCAGAGGAGGTGTGCGGAGCGGGGGACCGTGGCATGCAAGGCGGAGAGGAGCTGGAGGCAGGTGGACACGGAGAGCTATCTCCGGTGCTTGGCAGGGGACAGAAGCTGTTTTGGAAGAGATTTGAGGGGGGAGATGTCAGGTAGCTATTTCCTGGTTAGTGTGGGGGCTTTGAATGAAATCATCTTGGGGCAACATTTGCCTGGGATCAGGGAGCACTTGGGAGCTGGTCAGAGCGAGACCTGCCTTTCTGGAGGTGGGTTTGGGGGAATGCAGAAACATCCCATCTCACCCAGTACTGCAGGAGAATCTAAAAAAACGAGGAGTTTGTCCGAGGGGGAGGGGGCAGCAGGTCCAGTGAGAGTCGTAACTGGGACTGGGAATTCTGGGCTTACGTGGCCTTTTGACCCAGGGAAGAGGGTGCAGTGTGCGCTCCCCAGCCCTTCCCTGGCATCATCCCTTTTTTGGGGTGCCAAGCTCTGACCTTGGCTGGAGCAGACAGGCAGAACCGTGGCATGTGTGTGGCAACCCCCAAGAGGGTGTCGTGCCTCCTCCCCAGCTCCCTCAGCTGTCACCGAGCCTTTGCTCCCCCCGCCATGCCTAGCCCCTCTCCCCGGGGGTCCTCCCTGCTTCCCGTGCCCCACTGGGGACATTTTCCCTTCCCTGCTTGTGGGTGGATTTGATTCATGCCTGGCTTTATATGCAGACGTGTGCTGGTGGCAGTTCCCTAAAAGGGGGTGAGGGCAATGTACCCACTGACAGAGGCAGCTCTGGGGCTCGGTTTGCGGCTGTGTTCTGTTGTTGTTAGCATTAATAAGCTTGCCCTTGGTGCAGTCTGCAGGGCTTGAGGTGCTGACTAAGGAGCAAAAATCCAGGGAAGGTGGAGAGCGGGAAAGAGAGCTTGATTTGGGCGTATGTGTGCGTGTGTGTGCATGCTCTCCCCCGAGTACATGTCTAGAGCCTAGGGCCACCCTGTTTTTCTAACGGGGTGCAGGGAAAAAGCTGCAGTTTCTGCTTGAGGTATTGCTTGAGCTGGCAGGCAGAGCTGGGCTGGCCAGATGGAGGGATGAGAGGGAGGCAGGGAGAGAGAGGCAGGCAGGGATGGGAGGAGGGAGAAGGGAGCTAGACACCTACGCAAACACAGAGTGAGAGGAGATCCTTGGATGCAAACACAGACACAGGCGTCCTCCTCCTCCTCACATGCCCCTGATTCATTTCCACATGCCATACACGTGACATGCTAATTCAGGGCTACTACAGAACTCCAGGGCGAGAGAGGAACAGGAGAGAGAAATAAAACCCAGTAAGGCACCAAACTGCAGATTTTTAAGGGGGATTCAGCGCAGCTCAGCCGTACCCCCGCCCCGTGCTCCCTCCGGGGGGCAGAGCCCGGGTGGCCCCGCCGGCAGCCCCCCCCTGCTCCTGGTGCCCCCACGCA
>VZTG01005442.1:404657-414903 GCA_013397845.1 Melanocharis versteri | reverse complement strand
CCACCTTGCGGGAGTGGCTCCACGTGAGCCCCGCGGAGCCCGGCCCCGGCCGGGACACACGCGGTTACATCAGCGGCACGCTCCCCTCCGCGCCCCTGCGGCACCGCCGCGCTGGGGCAGCTCAGCCCCTGCCCTCCTTCCCGGCACCGAGGGCCTGCCGAGCTCGCGTCTATTTTTAGGCACAGGCACGTAAGCCCTACGTGCTGGGGGGCGAATAACTGCAAACAGCCCCGTTCCAAACGCGGACATCCCCAAGGTAAATGTAGTTACCCGGCAGAGGGGCAGGATATGCTCCCCGCCGCAGCCCCTTTCCCCACCGCCGCCCCCGGCGCTTCGTGCCCCTGCCCACATCCATCCCCAAGCCACGGCAGGCTGCCTGCCCTGCCTGACTCCAGCAGTCACATCCCCACCGTGACAAGGAGCTGAGAAGGAGGGAAGGTAAAATACAGAATACAGCTGTGGCTGCAGTGGGCTCAAGTAACTCTGGCAATATGACTGCTCTGACCCCACAGGGGTTTACACCAAGGTAATGGATAGGACAGGTTTATCCTGTGTACCTGTACCTATGCCTGGTTTATGTGGTGCTTTCTTACCATCCACTCTTCCAATTCTGGGTCCAAAAGGAATGAACCACCTGGATTCATAATTTCTGTCATGCAGAAATAACGTCAGTACAAAGTGCTCTGCAGCCCATCACCAGCCATCTTCCTCCCACTCCCTGTTTAAGGCTGCATCGATGCAAAGACCTGAAGAGCTTCACCCTCTCAGGCACAACCAGGTGTGCCAGAGACATGGGTGGGGGAAAGCAATTTTCCTCTTCAGAGCCTCCCCAAAATGGCTAGGCAAGGACTCTCATCTCAGCCATCCCAGAGGAGCCAAACAGGGGACGAAGTCCCTGGTCCACACCAGAGCAAATGTGGGGAGCAAGAGCGAGCACCCTCTGCACTGCACCTGGGAGTGGTGGTGGCCACAGCAGCAGGGCTGGATCTCTCCCCAGCAAACAACCAGTGATGGTGGGCGCTCCCAGTGCCCTTTGGACTCAGCCCTGAGCACCCCCAGCTCCCGCTGTATCAGGTCAGTTTGATGGGGGCTCACTGGGCATGACACAAGGAATTTAGCAGAACTGATGTCTTTGTAGCTCAGAGAACCAAAGATATTTTGGGCTATACTGTATCCTTAGGATGGCTTTGCTAGCTGGACTAACCCTCCAGACACCTGTAGCAGGAGCTCGAAATCTAGTAAGACAAAAGCATCTTTGCTCTCTTCTGGGTAGAATCTTGTGTGCTTTACCTTTGAAAAGCATATAGGAGAAATTTAGGACGCAGTCCTGGTTATTTGCTCCTGTGAACAGGCAGCAGTTACAATTTTTTCACCAAGTGTTGAGTCTCCTTCTTTTTTTGGGAGCCAAAGGAGCAGGCCCTGGGCCCCAAGAAAGATAAGTTAGCAAGCTGCTTTCTTCTGCATTTCTGAGGATCTAGTTTACTGGCTTTAGCTCTCCCCATATGTGAAGGGGCTTTATTTGTTAAACTGAATATTTTGAACCAGAACCTATGAAGGAGAATACACAGCAATTCCAGGTTTAGCTGCCATTGCTTGTATTAAAGACCCTCTGCTCACTCAGGAGAAGAAACTTGTGTTGGTTCATGCAACGAACAAGAGAAGAAGGTGGAAAGCATTTGAGTTAAATATTCCACCCAAGTATTTTAAACTGACAGTCACATGAACTAAAACATCCCACAAGCTATATAAGACTGTGTAAGGCTTACTGAAAAACAAGGCTTTCTGTCTAAGGCAGAGGAAACAATGGTCACTCATAACACCCACCACTGTTTGTATTTTTAAACTTTTATTATGTCCATTCTCAGAAGACCTAATTGTGATCGAGGTCTTTTTGTGTACAGATGTAAAGGTAGGATACCAACCCAAAAATGTTTTTAATGATGTAGACAGACAGTTATGCTGAAAAGGGTTGCAAATACGCACAAGCACAAGTGTGTCTGTGTGGTTTGTGTCTAGCATCCTGTCTCCTTACGATACCACCCATGGGCACCACAGCACTAGATGCTCCCCCCAGAATAGCAAGGAAATCCTTGACCAAAGGATGTGCAACTGCAAGTAAGGACCAAACTGCCGTGAGTGTTTAGTTCGAGCCTAACAAGCTGCTGCACATATGCCAGCATTGCAGTCCAGGAGTCCTGCCTCTCCCTGTCTCCAGTAACCATGAGACAGCACTCCTTCCCACATTTGCAGAAACAAAGATTTTATTTTTTGTAATTATATTAATACCTGTTCTTCTCTCATGCTAGCAATTTGGTTGATTTCTTGTTTATTGCTTTTCACCTTCTACCATCAATAATTCAGCCACATAGCCCCCAGGAGGTGGAGAACTAAATCCTCATTTTACAGAGACTTGCCTAGGAAAGGAGTGATATGATAGCTGGAATTGGATCCCTGGCATTCCTAGTTCCTAGCCCAAGACACAATCCCAAAGACAGCAATCCTACAACCAGTGATGCCAGAGCTCTTGCTGGTTTTTGGAGGTTTGTTCTGGCTTCTGTCTCCTTGGGTTTTGCCACGAATAACACCTGCAGGATGTGACCCTGAGTGTAAATGAGGTCCATGGGTGGGTTGTGCACTGTCAGTCTTGCTGCTTCTCCTCTGTTTTTTAATCTTGTATTTCCCAATCAAAGTGTTGTACCTGGATCCTCTCAGGAGTCCGTCTGTGGATTAGGTCATGGGATTCATTTCAGAGTACAAACTGGTTCTTGTGATGAAACTGCTACCGCAGTCGACCCCAGAAAATCCTGTGTTAGGGACTGGAAGGGGTGAGGAGAGAAAAGGCTGTGAAGAATCAGCTCCACTCACGCTCTCTAGCGAGTGTCTGAGCCATATAGGTCAGGCAGAAGCCATTTGCTGTGCTGTACCTGCTCCATGGATGAGCAGGGGACTGCATTTTGCATATGTGTCAGCTGCCTTACTTTTCAGTTTGATTCAATTAGCTAAACCCTTCTTAAAACCCTGTAGAAATATATATCCGTCTATTCCTTAAGCTACTCCTTTTTATTTTCTTTTTTATTTTTTTTTTTTAAATTCTTTTTTCTTTTCTGTGTTTCTTTGCATGCTGTCGTTCCAGCTCATCCTTCAAACACCCCGGCCATCTCTCCGGGTGCCGTGGGCTATTTTTAACCTCTGTGCAGGTTCGAGCGAAGCCTCCCCGTGCCCGAGTCCCCCCGCCGGGGTGCGGAGGGGGCTGGCGGCGTGGAGCAGGGAGCGGAGTCAAGCCACAAGGGGGCATGTGCTCTTCTAATTCATAAAATGTGCCTTCATTGACAAAAAAAGCTGAACAATTGGTGAATGGTGTGTGCATAAGTTAATGCTGCTGGAGAACACACGGGTAGTGACGGGGGAGCTTGGCTTGTGCCCAGGGAAACAGAGAGATGGGGAGAAGTGGTGGGGGCCTAAAGTGCACCTGGGGTCTCTCTGCCACTCTCCCGCTGAAGCTGGGAGCTCTGGTGAGGGGAGAGTTAGAGAGCCTAATTCTGCTCCCAAATTCCACTGAAAGTAATGACAGCAGCAACTCCAAAGCCAGGAAGATCTTAGTGATAGCCACAGGCTCGAGCTGGCTCTAGGGGTGTCTTGTTGGGTTTTTTAAGGTTTTGTAGCAAATGGTTTCAGCTGCCAAACATTCTTAATTCCTTCACTAGGTGACAGTAGAGGAGACCAGTGGATAAGAAGAATATTTACAAGCAGAATATTTATTTCTAAGACTTGACATCCACCTCCGTCTCTTAGCCTGGTGTAGCTGAACCCACCCTCACCATGGTAAGTTCCCCACCTTCTGCTGTCTCTTGCTACCTTACAGCACTGTGTTGGAGCTCTTGGGTGGTTTCACCAAAGGGCAACCAGTGTCCAAGGAAGAGAGAGGGGCTGAGCACTGAACAGGAAGCATAGAAACCTGGGGATGCTTTAGCCCAGCCCTTCTAGGGTCTCAGGTGTGTGTGAGTACTCTGATGAATTAAAGCACTAAGAACTGCTAAAGACCACTGTAAAGTCTTGCTTTCAAACAAATTTCCCAATGAAATGGATAAAAGAAAATATGAGATGAGCAGAAGCTTTTCTGTCTAAGCATCTCACAATAGATATTTGTTTTATTGGCTTTTTAGAGTCCTATATTCTCAATCCAAAATGGAGCTAAAGGTGCTGGGAGTCAGTGTATAACTTTCCAGGATATGGAGTTCAGCCAAGGATGAATTTGACAAAAGAGAATTGATCAGGATGGTCCTAAGCGTATCAGGATCGGGGAGGTGATGCTCATTCTGCCTGCCCTGTGAGCCCACGCCCTTCCTCTGCAGCCCTTCGCCTCCAGTGTCTGGGCAATGCTGTCAGACCTTCACCCACCGCGGGCTGTGAGCAGCCGGCAGAGCCAAGGGCTCTTCCACCTGTCATTACAGACTGCACTGAAATAAGGGGCGGGGCTGCAGACAGTGTGTCTTCCCCTGCTCCCTGGATTATTTCTGGCTTCCCTTTCCTTTCTTTGATGGGAAAGGGGAGGGGGAAAGCCAGGCAGTAAGGAGAAGTACCAGTGCTGTCCCTACAGCATGCAGAGGGGAGATACTGGATTACTCCATAGTGACAAACTGGTGTGTCACAAGGAACACCTCCTTGAGTAAGCAGGCATGGGAGGACCAGAACTACAGCCACCATTGTTTAACTTTGATGATTCAGTTTTCAAGCCCCTTCCTCTCGTTTTAGAAAGGCAGGGGAAGGTCATGCAGGTCAAAAGGTAGTGTCGCCTTCTGTCTCTGCCTCTGCACAGGTACAAGCAAGACATAGGTACTGCGAGGTTTTATACAAAAAAAGAAGAGGGGAAGCAGGCTGGATTTACCTGTAGTCTGAAACAGATGTATGTCTTGAATGAGTTACCCAAAATGGCACCTCTGAAAATTTTGTGTACAATGCAGCAGAGGTAGAAATAAACCTGCAAAGGGCTTTCTGTCATGTAAGATGCTCTGACACAACAGTGGCATGTGTGTATGATAACATTTGTTGGAGAAATCTGCAGAAACAAACTCAGCCTCAAGTATGCTAAAGCCTGGGACATCACATCCTGCTGCATAAGGGTCTCCTTTCAGAAACTGTTTCATGATGCTGACAGCAACACCACACCATTCAACATCTTGTGTGCGGCATGGACAAAGCTTTGGGAAGACTAGCTTGCCCTTGGGACGTGTTTGGTTCGGTAGGACGCAGTACAGTCACCTCTCACTGTCTTACCAGTTTGTCAGGCCTTTGGTAGTACCTTTTGCTTTTGCTAAATTCCAGATAAATCCTTCATCCATCAGACTCCTTGCACATTGTGCAGACAAGAAATTTCCCTTTGGACATCAAATTCCAAGGGTAAATGTCCTGCACATGGGAAAAAAGACATCCTCCTTTGACTTGAGGCTGGACATAGCCATTTGCTCATGTGCTCTTTGTAGCCTGTGGCCTCTAATACCCCTAAAGCCATGTGCCATGAAGATTATCCAGACTGAAAATCTCCTGGTTCTTCTTCCAGGACTGAAGCTACCGCAGTAACTCCTAACAGTCTTTAAATGCAGGATGCCAATTTGATTTAAAAGCTGAAAATAGCAAGATGTGTCTATCCCACCCACAGTGAAATTTGGTGACTTACTTTGTCCATCCTTCTTCCCCTCTTCTAATTGTTCTTCTTTGTACAGTTCCTTGTTTAGACTGCAATCTCCTTGTGTACAGCACGCTCTCTTATACTGAGCCATATAGGACTGTGTGCACTGAACTGCCTTCTTTCACTATTTTTTAGTGCTTACAACATTTGTTGCTGCACAGGTGGTGTGGGAACTCCCTGCTCTTCTAGAAAATTCCAGTAGTAATAGGACTGCAATGCCTAAGAAGTCAACAATGAAATGCTAAAAGAGATATCCATTCCCAACACAATCTTAACTGTGAGCTGCTAGCATTAGCTCCTCGAAATGGAAAAAACTGAGGAGCCTAATAAATAGACCTGAGACACTCTCTTTGGGTGTGCTATTATTAGAATCACAGACAACAAATTGGAAATCCAGCATTTATCTGCATCTATTCTGAGTGTATTAACTGTGTTGACTGTAGCTGTATTGATTGTCTGTCAGAGTAGCTTGGGAAAGCTGATATCGTGATACTCTGCAAGGTCTATGTTGAGAGATGGAGTGTGGGTTATTTGGTTCACTGGCAGAGGTTTGGCCAATGTATCTGCAGGAATTGTCCGCAGCCTGGTGGTGTGATCTCCTGGTCACTGGGAGAGGTGAGCTAGGCCATTACACAGAAGGAATCTGTATAGAAAGGGAAAAGTCAATATATCTTTTTATGTGATATATGTAGACTCGAACAGAGGCCAGGCCTAGCTCACACCTGTTTGCTTGTGTGACCTTGCCTTGTGTTTTGTCACAGCAAGGGAGGCATTAGACTCTGTCCAGGAGTCCTCCATACTCATTTCCAGTGTGGATGCAACGGCAGGTGAGGGCCTTGCTGTGGCACAGCACCCAGAGGGCAGAGTTGAGGTTGCACTGCAAATAGCAATGTGTGCAACACAGTTCTGGGTCTCTTCGGTTTCCTTGCTTGCTTTCACCCACCCTCGGCTTCTCTAATCCCTGAAAGGAAATGAAGGAAATTTAATTCCCTCTTAAGCCAAGTTTTGGGATACCAAATCATACCAAGTCTTCTTCAGTTCACACAAACATACACACCCGTAGAAAAATGTAACCTTTTCCATGTCGAGAGCCCAGATCCCCACACTGGATTTGATTCACTGTCTTGCACACCACTTTCCTGTTTATGCTATGTTTGCAGGTACCAGCAAGAAGCTCCAGGAAAGGACTGTGGAGTAGCCTGGGCCACTGACTACACTCTGAAAGGTGGAGAGGACAAATGTGAAGGAAGCACATACAACAAGCGGAAACAAAGTGTCCCAAAGCCCTGTGAGGTATGGGTGTTGGTTCTGAAGTTCGTAAAGCTGAACTGCTCAGCTTCTCCCATTTCTTTTCACTGCTTTCATCTACCATATTCCTTTGGGCTCTTTTTACTTCCTACAGTGCTTCAGGTCCTCTGAAATCCCCTCCATTGCACCCACACTTTGTACCTCCATACCTTCTGACACCTTCCCCTTCCTTTCCATGCAGCTCTGTTTGCAGCTCTCCTCCCTTGTTTCCTCCCACATGTCCATCCCAGCTTTACCCTTCTGCTTCCCACATCACACTTGGAGGTTATTTGACATATCTGTGGGCAAGTAAGAGCATGGCAGTGCCTTGAGGTGTGAGTGTGCCATGCGGAGAGTGGCAGCACAAGGGACAAGAGCCAGGGGCCAGCCCCAGGCTGCTCCTGGTGCATTGGGAAGGAGGTTGACAGCCCTGGAACTTCAGAAACTCATTCTTGGTCAAACAAAAGTGCCACATGAAGGAAAACAGTGTCTGCACAGCTCGAGGTGGCTCTGGCCAGAGACAGGCTTGATGCTAAGCAGAATTCCCCTCTACTGCGCTTACACAGAGGGGAATGGGAGGTGTTTCTAACTTGTCCTCTTCGCTGCCTACCTGGCCTCCATTCTGCACCAGGCCTTTCATCACACTTCTGAGCTAGGGCCCCAGCTCTACTCCCTTGCTTTTTTTCCTGCTGTCTTCTAACCCCCTTGCTCTAATTGCTTTTTCCCCTCCAGAATCCTATCCTCTCCTTCCTGTGCTTTCCTCCAGACCCTTCTTCCTTCTGCATCCAGCCAACACACCCTGTCACTGTTCAGTCAGTGCAAAGCCTTCCCCCTGTCCACTATCCCCAGAATGTAAAAAATTTAGAAACTCCAGAATAGTCTGTGCTAAAGGGATTTTTTGTCAGTGACTTACTGGAGTAGATGACTAAATTGCTTGTTTTTCTTTGACTGCATTCACTTTCCTTGCTCCAGGTAACCTAATCCTGTTGGTTTTAACTGTCTTCTATCTTCCCTCAGTAAGTCATTACTGATTTTTCCTGACTACTTATGTTTCTAAAACAACATTGGACTGTTTATTTTAGAGAACTCACAGATGTTGGTTTAAACCAGAGATAGTGGGGTTTGGACAAAAGGAGCTCATGTAAAACATGAGAAGCGTGTGTATCACTCTGTTCCCGAAAGCTGCCAAGGGAAGTCACCTGCACAGTGCATGAGTGCTCCTCAGCTTTAGCCAACACCCCATGGCACCCCGTGATCCACGTGGATCACTTAGTAATTTTACCAGCAAGCTGCCTGGAAACCTTCTTGCCTCGGCACGTCTTCCTTCTCACGTGCAACTCGCTTTCTTTGACTCGATGGTTTGCCACAAGCTCGTGTGGGGGACCCAAGGTCAAAGGTTAATCACTTTTGCACTAGAGTGTCATCACTGGTGCTGAGCACCAGCAGAAATGAATGCCAGAGAACAGACCAGACTGAACAGGGCCAAAACATCTTTTGCAAAATGATGATGAGGATGATGATGATGACAATAATAATAGTAGTAGTAATAGTAGTAATAATAATATCGATGGTAATACAGAGATGAATGAATGCATGAATGAATGATTCATACAATGGCCGTGCTTTCAGTCTTTCTCTGTTTCTCCCTCGGAACTAAAAGTGGAGCCTCGGTGCACACCAGTGCTAAACTTGGAGTCAGTAGCAGTCTGCAGATACCAGCTGTAGTACACACGTGGCCATTACATGGAAAAAAGCGACATGTGAGATGCCCATCTCAGGCAGGCTGCGCATCTGCAATTTCTTGCTCAAATGACTCCAAATTTGCCCCAGGTGGTTTTAGCCAGGGCCTCTGGGAGGCTCATCACTATTGCAAAAATCAGATCGAGCATATGAATATTGGGGTGTGTTGCATACTTCCTCATTCAGCAGAATATGTTGCTCATTCTTCACTACAGCAGAGCAATGCACACTCTCCAGGATGAATCTGAGTGTATACAGTGCTGAAGTATTGTAAGTAATAAATGGTGTACCCAAAAGTGCCTAGCTGCAGTGGTGATTAATCATTTAGGCCCTGATCCTGCAAACATGCATGAGTTTAATGTTACTACTATGAGTAATCCCCTTGATTTCAAATTAGATTAGTCACAGTCCTAACACTTGGCACGTGAATAAATGTTTGCAGGGCTAGAGCCCTATTTATGGCCTGATCTTGCAAATTATTACCGTCTAGCACTGTGCCTCTGTTTCTGAATATTTTCACCAATGCAAAAAAAATAAAATCCTCAAACACTCTCCTGAACTGTGAACGTTGCAGGATTAGATCTGCTGTTTGGTACATATGTACAGCTCTGCACAGTGTAGGTCATGGATAGATACAGCTGTATCTGGCCAAGGGTGTGTGCCTTGATGCAAAGCACTCGAAAGCTGATCGCCATCAATGTTTTTTACTGTCCTTTACCACTGGTTCTAAGATTTAGGTCTACCATCTACAGTGTAAATGGAATTTTTCTCCTATTTCTTTTTTTATTTTTTTAAAGGAAGAGAGAGAGAGAGATTAAATCAGTTTTGCTAACTTAGGGTGAAGACAATAAGGAACCCCATAAGCAGCTTGCAAATTTAAGTCACCAGTCTAATCAAATTCCTCTGGGCTGCAGTGTCCTTTCTGTGAAATCAACCTGCATTAAAGCGACTGGGTTGCTGTTTGTGAATGTACCATCTCTGCAAATTACCGCTGCTCCGTTGCATTGTGTTTGTATGAATGGGGGTGACATGTGCTTGCCCACAGGTCCACGTGAGAGAGGTGGGGTGAGGAAGGAAAGATATTTTTAAAATGAATCTAGAGGGAGAAAGTGGAAGCTGCGGCTTCATAGAATGTGAATGGTATCCTAAAATAACCCCTGTCATCTGCCCACCCACCCACTGCCAAAATCAAGGTGCAGCTCTTTCATTTAAAATTAATTCTTGGCCCCAGAGGGTATCGATAGATCAATATCTTGTGCTTCTGATCTCTTGCGGGCCACCCTTCAATGGCTCATGCAAAGGCTAAAAACAGAAAGATGCAACACAAAAGATACCGCAGTCAGCTCAAGCAAGGGGGATATTTTTAGATCAGAAAAGGGAAAGGAGGGGAGAGGGAGAGAGAAAGGAAAGAGAGGGAGAGAGGCTGGTCTAGGGTTTGCAATCTAATTTGGTCTCCCTCTTCCCCCCTCCTTTTTTTTTTTTCTTTCTCTCTTTTTTTATTCCATCGGTGGTATTTTCCATACAATCTGATTT
>VZTG01005442.1:392673-404391 GCA_013397845.1 Melanocharis versteri | reverse complement strand
TTTTTCCCCTTTCTCCTGGAAGAGTGCAGGCACACATTACGCGAAACCCACAGCCTTTCGCGATACACAGCTCGAAACGCTCTAGTTTATTTATATAGCCCCTCCACCCTCGGCTCTTCCCACCCGTCCCCAAATTCCCTAGAAATCCAGCTAAGGCGTGGGGAAGAGGAGAAAGCGGTTTTGGAGGGGAGGGAGTTATTTATTTTTGTTTTGTTTGGGGATTGTTTTGCTTTGTTGATTTTTTTTCTTTGCATACAAAAATAAGTGAAGAAGATTTTGCAAGGTAGGTTTCTCTGTGTGTGTGTGCGTGCGTGTGCGTGCGCCTGTGTGTGTGTGTGCAGGTGTTTTCCTTTTGCTTTTTGCAAAGTTTTCTGATTTCAGTTGTTAGATGCTTTTACAAGAAGTAGACTTTTCTGATTTGTTCGGCTGCCTGCCTCGGAAAAGACTGGACAGCGTTGCATTCCCCCGCCTTGTGAAGAGTTCTCTAGGCTGTCGTGTCGTGTGTCCTGTGCATTTGATGTTCCTGCAGGAAAGCATGCTAGTTTGCGAGCTCAAACCGCAGGCAGGGAGCTATGCATTTAAGACCCCCACACACTTTTTGTAGAGGCTGCAACTTTCATTTTGTCACATTTTGGGGTGGGGGGAGAAGGAAGGCGTCGAGTCACTCGGGAAACGAGCTTGCAAATGAAATTTTAATTGCAGACAGAGTCAAAGTCAGCAGTGTTGAAGCTTAAGGAGGATGGAAGGGAGTTGACATTTCTTGCACAGAGAATTTGCTACCCCGGGGAATAGACTGATAGTCCATAGTGGAGGGGGGGAAATAGGTTAAATAGTAACAAAGTAAATGATGAGGCAAAATACTAATTACAGCGATGCAGGAAAGTGAGAGGCTGTTACAAGCTGTAACCACCTGTAGAGGGAAATCTTTATACATAGTAATTTCTGATAGCTGATCTATAGAGAAACTGAAGAGAATTACATGTTCCAAACTTTGCTGCTCTGCAATGTGCAAGCCAAGATGCCAAAATTCCCGGTTAATTCTCGGTGGCTTGCAAATTGCAGGTGCCGTTAGCTCGAGAGAAATGGGACTAGAATCAGTTAGCAGCCACTGATTCTTAGTCTCCACCTTGGCTGCAGAGGCTCCAGGATGGTGCACATCCTGGTTTTCTTTACTGCTGCTGCACCCGATGTGGTTATCGAGATGTCTTGCCTGAGAAGAGTGGGTTTAATCTATAACTAATTTCAAGCAGGTTTTTTAATTGGAAAAAGTTGAATGGTCTTCACTGTATGAGGGGAAGGTTTCCAAAGTAGCTGTAGGGACCAACTGCTCTAACCAGTGGAAAGCGTTTTTCCCTTCAGAGGATCCTGCTCAAGTTCTGTGTAACTAGAAGAGTAATACCTTGTGACAACTGACACAGAGCACAATGTGAGTAACGTGTCACACCTTGAGCAGTGCCTTTTCTTCTGAGGAATCTCAGGGCACTCAGTGGAGCAATGAAGCAGCCTGACCTCAGAGGGGACACAACATGCAACTGCAGGGTGATGACCCAGTGCCTCAGAAGGGTGAGGTGGCAGTGGGAAGTCAAAGCCATGGCAGGTCGTGCAGAAAGTCAAAAGTGAGGTTGTTAGGAGGCAGCATTTTCCCTTCACACTTGCTCATACACTATTTTCACCCCTTGTCATGAAGGACAGATCTGTCAAGAATGAGCTGCTGGTTACAAAGCACTCATTTCTTAATCATGGAGTCATAGAATGGTTTGGGTTGGAAGGGAGCTTAAAGGTCATCTAGTCCCAACCCCCAGGGACACCATTCACTTGACCACATTGTTCAAGGCCCTATCCAGCCTGGTCTTGAACACATCTAGCAATTCTTCTGATGCCTGCTGCATCATTGGTCCACCTCCCTTACAGAAATATGGAGATCTCAAGTTAACTTGGCCTTGACTCACCTCTGCTGCCATCTGTTGACCCCTCATCTGTCATTTGCCTGTCCCGCTGAGGAAACATGGAAATCCTGTGTTTTATTCCTGTGAATCTTGATGCGTATGTCATTGGGGTCATCTGAGTAGTGAGACTGCAGAAGGTGAAACACCATGGCACAGTGCCACTCTCTTGTTTCCCCCACATAACATTACAGCAGCTGGAGTGCATCACCTCAGGGTGCTGTTTTGGGTCCAGCCTGTGCCCTCCTAATCTCCATTAACGCCTCCGATTTTTGGTTCAATGACTTTTATCATCTTCTGCCAAAACCCCAAGTTGTTCCCAACCCTTGTTTACTGAGGTTTGTGTTTCGTCTTTTCTTTTCTCTGCTCCTTACCCCAATCCCCAAATCTTTGACTGATCTGGATATCTGAATGTTTTGAAATGCCACCAGGTTTAAACAGCTTCAGGAGCTCCTCCCTTGACACTTCAAGAAAGCAGTCTGTGGCAGGATGACTCTTGGTAGTGGGTTTTCATTACCTCCTTTCACTTCCTCCTCTCTGGGAACTTCTGAGGTCCTACACATGGTCTTCTCCGTACAAACTCTCTTTAACCCAGATATTCTCACATCCACTTCACCTATGAGTCACTGCACTTTCTAGCCTACAATTACATTTGCATAGCTTGTGCAATAGAGGGAATTCTCCAGCTTGCACACTGCTCATCTACCTTCCTGCAGCTTTCCAGATGCTGTGTCTTTTCATGTCAGGTTTAGAAGGATTCTCTGTGTTGAAAGAGCCAACCACTACTCTTTTTCTGCCCTGTCCTTTCTCTCTACTACCATCTCCTCCCAGTCCAACCATGAACAGGACTGCATCAACACAGGATCTTACCCTGAAAATGCTTATGTTGGTTTAGATGCTTGTGCAGAAGGATATTCCTTATTAAGGCTCCTCCTGATTTGTATGGTCTTCTGTTATTCCCGATTTTCTCGTGTTAAACTATGTCCTGTGATGCAACTCATCTCAAGGAGACTGCGTAAGCTAATTCTAAAGTGAAGTTTTTATTTAAGATGGTGGTCATTTATGTCACCATACAGCATATTAAGTGTCAACTGGACAGCCATATAGATGAAAATCCTGTATTTCTTCTCACAGTACTTCTCTGAATGGTCTTACCAAGAATTGCATAGTACTTCTGGAGATCTACATACAGTCTTCTTTGCAAGTACCACTTTCTTATGAAAAGCGCTCAGAGAGGCAACCCCACACCACCTTATAAACTCTGGGCATGAGAAACAAAACTCTTTCTTCTACTAGACTATGCATTCTGTAGAAGGACTGGACAAAAAGTCAGTGCTGGTGAGGTAGAGCAAAACAGTTTATTGCTTGGATTCCCTTTTAGTTTATAGAAAAATGAGCAATAGGACACAAGTCCACAAACTGTCTGGCAGAAGAACTGCCCTCTCTCAATTTCACTGCAGACCTCTCTGAAAGACACTCCAAAATTCATTGACACCCATGTGCAGTCCCAGTGCCCGGTTAGTTCACTTCTACTTTCTCAGTTGAAAACCTAGTATCCAGCCAAGATGAATGGCTCCACTCATCCTCATACTCATTGGAGTGGTTTTGATATTCTGTGACATTTTTCCCCTTGAAACACCAGGATCACAAATAGGATTGAAAGATTGTCTCAGCCCTCGTATTTGCTCTATTGCAATGCATTCTTGCAGATCCTTGTTGTGTAGAAGCTTCAGTTCCTCCTGCTTTTCAGCCTTAGCCACCAGCTTCCCATTGACTCCCACTGTGAGTACGAGGCCATGCATCTTGCTCTTACTGCTTGCTCACTTTCCACTTCTCTTTGTACTACCCAAGATGTCCTGCCTATTAACTTGTGTCTGTCACTTATTCTAATCCTACCAAAATTATCTGCACAATATAGTTTATAATATAAATAATAGGCTATCTCCATAATATAATGTATAATAGAACAATAATATTTCTGCAAAATATAACTATTCCAAAATACAAAACCGTGCTGGGACACAAGTAATTTTCCTCTGTTTTTCATGGGACTCTGTTCTGTGCCCTTCCATTTGAATTGTAACCTCATGGGGCAGGTACAGAGTCTTGTCCATTCTTTTGACCAGTACCCATCACATCACAGGTGGGTGGGTAACAATGACATTGTCTGTCATTATTTTTACTTTTTCTTCCCCCTGAATAAGGATCCAGCTTTATTTTAATGCTCCAACCTGTTTTCAAGTGTTGGCTCCCAGCTAGAATGTTCCACATGGTTACTTTTTGATTCTGGGTTTGTACAGCATCCAGTAGGTTGGGAGCTTAATCTGAGATTGCCAGCATGTGATAATGTGGCTCACGTTTGAAAGTTTAACTTGTGACGTGTTGCTAATGCAAGGAGCAATCAACTGATACAATATTAACGTTAACAAAAATTAACACATTTCTAAATTTAGCTAAATACTCATTGTCAGTCTTGAACAACAACTCAGAATAGCTTTTACATGCAAACCTTGAACTACTCAGAAAATCATTACATGGAATGTAATTCAGACTTTGTATCTCTGTTCATATAGTCCTATAATAATTGCAATTACTGCAAAAGCAGCACAAAACAGTGATCTGTGAGGCATTTGCAGAAGTGTATGGGTTTCATCCCCTGGCTTTGCAGCAGGCATTTATAGCAATATGATAACAGCCTGCACTTCTCTGTTGCTCCTCCATGGATCTCCAGATATTCTACTAATACTCAGTAAGTTATGTATGATACTTCTCCATCCAGTTCACATCATGAGCTGGGTAAGTATTGATACACATCTCGTGTCATTGAAAGGATGTGCATACAGCCACAGCAAGGACCAGAGACAGAGCTGCTGCCTATCCTGTGCTTTGGAGGGGACAAAATGGAGAGAACCACTCTAGTTCCCCTACCCGCATTTGGCCATATGTTGGCTGGTGGTAGTGGTTTGATCAGGTGTGTGCAACACAGTGGTGTTTCTGAGGACTTTCTAAAGGGCCTATACTCTTCCAAGTGATGAAGTTTGTCCTTGTTCCTGTGAATTTCATGGCATGTCTTGTCTTCTCAGTGATGGCTGTTAGTCCAGCAGCTGTCACAGTTTTCCCTAGGGGAACTGAAGCATGTCTTAGCAGTAAAAACTTGTCGATGTTTCCACTCCTGTGCCCAGTCACATGAATTACCTCCACCCAATCCATGACCAAATAACACCATGTACTAATAGACATAGTCATTTATTTGGCAAAGTAAAAGAATGTGAAGTTTAGCGTATTTCTATCGAGAAGATTCAGCATCTGGGAAAGTAAAAGCCATTGGTGCTTGCCCAGCTGGTCCTCCTGGGACTTCCACAAGTTCTGTACACACTGATGGTTTGCCAGTCACAGTCAGGGAGCCAGTGGCTTAATTTGTAAGCTGTACATAGAAAACACAGCTTGGATCCGAGCAGAAACAACTTGGATCTTGATGCCATTTATAGGGTTGAACTTGCTATTAACACACAGTGCATAAATGTTAACTGAGGATAAAAATAGATGTTCAGACAAAAAATCATATGTGATCTAGATCTTTTGATCCATTTGTGTTTTAATTTTCCTTCATGTTATTGGAAACTGACAGATGCTTCTGCTTTACTGAATGTGGATTTCTGGAATTTGGGGGTCTAGATAGATAGGAATTCCAAGACTACTGGACAGTGTGAATTTGACACTTTTTGTTACCCCAAAAGGTAAGTAGAGAAGTGACTGATGAATTCACCATCCTGTCCTTATTTGAATATGTATTACATTTTCTGGCTGAGTAGCAACTTTATGTTGCAATTTTTGATAGCCACAATGAACTACATTATAAGGAAGAACAAATCAGAAGCAGCAAATTAGGAGAGAACAGTGTTACAGGAGCACCACAGGTCAGGATAAGAGCTCACAAGGCCGTGTCTTCATAACCCTAGGCATCTCACCTTGTGTTTCACCTCACCATCTATGAAATGAAGCTAGATTAATGTATTTTCTTTTACCCACCCCACTGTCTTCTGCCTTGAGAGAACTTGATTTTTTTTTCTTTGATGGATCCTTTAGCTTCGTGTTTTAGTATCTCAGTAAATTAATTCTTCCTAAATTACTTCAGTATCACCCTATCCATATCCCATTCTGTCCCACTGACTGTAATACTGGCTAGCTCGAGGTAAAGACTGACACAGATTTTTGACATTTCCTCATCATAGCCTTCCCTTATTTTCTACCTGTTCAGGTTCCTGTATAATTTACCTTGAAGTGTTGTCTTATCTTTTTGGTCTTGTTTATAACTCTTTCTTTAAGGTGGTTGCCAGATATGTGTGCACATTACGTTAAAGGTTATGGGTCTTATTTGTGACAAGTTCCATTTTAAAGGCTAATGAAAATCAAATCTTAGTGTAAAGGCTCATCAGATTTGTAGCAGGACTCCTCAAAGGTTATGCTTCTTGTATCTGAAGTATGATGCCTATTCACTGTATTTCTTCCATAGGTTTAACTTTTATTGAGAAGTGGTATGATTTTCTTTTGATATCATCCTCAATATTGAGACCTTAGTACTCTTTTCCACCAGCTTCATTATGCTAATACTTTTCTTCTTTTCATCCCTGTTACACAGAAGTATGTCTCCAGGGCCTGATTTTGCAGCCATTGGAGGAAAATCCAGTTGCTATCCTTTCACATGTTATAGAAATGATATATATCTACAATGTAAACAGAAAAGCTAATGATGACAAATCAACCCACGTATACTGGCATTTCAACCCCAAACTGTTCAAAGCGTTTATTAATACAATCTGCGTGAGATGATACTTGTACAAGTTGTCTATTTTATTGATGTCCTGGTATATGCATCCAGGTTCTCAAAATGTTCCATAAATTGAAGTCTTAATAAGTCCTTGATCTTCTGACACAGGTGAGATTTTCTTTACCAATGTACTGCAGTTTCTCATTCTGATGTTGGAGGTAAAGCATTCCTTTCCTCCTTTTGCTTCCTTGCATGCTCTGATCTCTGATTATTTATAATATTGCTGTCTTCTTACTGATGACTTTTATTGATTATCCCAATGCTATAGATATCTTCAAGAACATCCTGTTTCGGTAAGTGAGTATTGTCTTCTTTTCATGAGTAGATATGCCAAGCATAAAGTGACTGGCACTTCACCTAAAATTTGAGGAGAACCTCAAAATTATTCAAGGAAAAAGCCTTTCCATGAGAAATTTCAGATCAATACTTGTTGTAGTAAATTTGTGATTGGAAGAGGAATATCTAGATTCTAATCCTCTGCTTTAACTAGCAATTACTCTTCTTCAGTCCTTTCACTAGCATATACTCTACCACCTATAAAAATCAGCAAATTCTTGAATAGATGTTGTTCTAATTTATTTGCATTTCAATGTGATTGTTCTTTCTTCTGGGTCCTACATTTTCCCATAACAAGAGTTAACTAGCATAAGTTATTGATTGACCTGATACAAGGTGAATTTTATTCAAAAAGATGACGTGGGTTTGTGAGATCCTAGTATATCTTGGTGGCATTTCACTCTGTTTCTGTTTATCTTCTGTTCTCCTTATGTTTGGAACATATCACGTGTCTTTCAGCTGCTCGGGTGAACTAGGCCAAGAACAGACTCAAAATGTTAGTGGGAGTAAGATTGGGTTAGGAGAATGTTTTATAGCAGTTATGGTAATGAATGGCTCACAGGTGAGCAGGACCCCAAGGCTCTGAGGAGGTAACTGTCAAACTAGAGCAAAGCCAAAATGAGAAGGAGGTGGTGCCTTGAACTTGCTGGATCAAAATCCCAAACAAATTTTGAATACCACAAAATAGTTTTATTTTCAGTGTATTACTTTTTAAGTGTCAGGTCATGGTTGGTTTTGAGCAGCAATTTTGTGCACACTAATGTTTTACTAGTAATAATAATAGTAGTATCCCAGTCTGGGGCATTATCCATCAGGGCAGAGTCTGAAAGGGAAATTTCCAAGGTTGAGGACAGTTTGATACGTGGAGCATTTGTGTTAGGAGCTGGGCTGACCATTTGGCATCTTCAGTAGCTGTAGGTGAAAGGCCATGTACCTGCAGCTTATGGGGACTCTGCTGCTTCAGTCGCTGTCAGGTATCACTTCACAGTGGAGGAAAAAATACAGGATCCATTGCTTTCATTAAGACTTCACTGGCAGGGAGGCTTAATTGTTCAAAAACAAGGAGATGGCTAATAACTAAAATATCGAGATAGGAGATAGATTTTCTTTTTAGTGCTTCTAATGATGAGGAGAATTGGGAACTGCTGTTTGGGACATGGTCACCTGCCAAACTTTTTTCAGTTTGGATAGTTTCCATTTCTTTTTTTTCATGAGAGAGATTCTCTGGGCACTGGACCTCACTTCAACCAAGCCTTTAGCAGCAGGCAGGGAAGACAGGAGATGGTTCTGCTGAGATGGAGATGATGCATTGGGCTGGAAAAGCAGAGGAGAGCAAAGAGGAAGGCAGGCTGGTTTCATGAAAATGAGGCTGAAAGATGGTACTACTTCCATGAGAACATGTTAAACCCTTTGGTGGGAAGATCTAGTTCTTTCACTAAGATTAGAGAGCTTAAGGAAAAAAACAAACAAAAAAAAACCACAAAAAACCTCAACCCACCCCATCCACCAACACAAACAATCAAACAACCAAAACCAGACCGAAATAACCCACACATGTGACTGCAAGGAGCTGCTCAGGATGTGAAGCAGGGAGGGAATTCCAGGCATCTTTTTGGCTGGAGAGGGCCTGATGTCCAGGAGCTGCAAGGCTTGCCAGTATGCCCACTCCTGACCTGCCTCAGAGATCACCCTTGGTACATAACCAGGTTGACACCCTTTTCTCTGTGACAGAGAAAAACTAAAGCTGGACAGCTTTCCTCTGTTCACGTGCACAGAAGTGAACACTACAGAGAAATGCAAAGCTCTTGGGGTGTGTGTGGGAGGGAATAGAGTAGATGATCATGCCCTCTTTCCACAGTAGGCCATGGATTATCTGAAAGCTCTTGGGTCTGAGTGACAGAAGATAGTTTAGGTGTGCACTCCTCAATTCTCAAACTCCTGTGCTGCCTGACGGTTTTATTAACCCAAGATGAGCTTTGTTGCAGCTCCTCAGAGAAGGTATGTTGTGTGTCAGGCACTCTGTCTGGGCTCTTGAGGTGTCTTGATCTGTCCTTGGTATAAGGTCTTCCCCTACAGAGGTATTTCTCTGCATCTGTCTGGCTTCTGGGCTGCTACTGCTATGAAGGCCATCTTCCCAGGTGTATATGGTGAAAACATGGTTTAGGTTGGGCTTTTCTCCTAGGTCTGTAGCACAACATCTCTCCCAGTCCTGGGAAGATGGATTTGTGGCTGGCGTGCCAGAGATGTGTGAATGAAAATGGATCTGCTCACTTCTACCAGAGAGTGTGTGTAGTCATTTTAAAATGCCTAATCTTTCTCCCCAAGCCTGACAGTGCCTATGATGTGATCTCATATAGGTGTGTGATGTCCCCCTCCGTGCGTGCTGCTCTGTCACTACCGTAGTTTGCAATAGCATTGTCTGGCTAAGAGACAGAGAAGGAGACAGCCTTACCTCATTGATTGCAGTTTATTGACATTAGGAAATTCATTGTCTGCAAAAGAAGTTGGTAATAATTAAGTGAGTTAATAAATAAGGAATGTGTGTGTACAGATTAGACAGTAAATAACTTACTGGCTTCTTGATTGCCCCAGCGTTTTGCTTCTCTCTCCATACAAGGTGTGAAAAGGGCCGATGGTGGGCAGGGCACGGTAGGATATTCTCACCTGGTGAAGAGATGGTCCCATAAACCTTGGCTTTCCCTCGGGTGCTGGCGTGTGTTCCTGAGCCTGTCCCCGGGGCGGGGAGGTTGTTTAATGCTTTTAGTGCCATTTTCCAACAAATAAGAGATGTGTTTAAAAATAGAAACAGCCCTTTGCGCTTGCCTTTTTTTAGGCATTTTAAGAAAGAGCTGCATCCCTTTGACTGGGAGACGGGGAAGGCGATCTGCTCTTCAAGGTCCTCATTAGCTCCTCTGGGACCGTGGAAGGGCTCCTGGTGCCCTCCCCTCCCCGGCTGCATTTGTTAATTGACCCCTCTTCACACACTTAGTGGCAAGAGAGGTCGTTTCAGAGGTGTGTTTTGCTTAATGGGAGCAGGGAAAGGTGTGGTGCTTAAAGAAAATCCCTCTCTTGGCCAGATAAACCCCGCATTTGTCAGCAAGACAATTCTCTTTTGTCTGGTTGCTATTGATGCCTGGGTTTGAGGCAGGGGGTCGGGGGTGCGAGTATGTGTCTGTGTGTACCACTGTGCAAGCTCAGGTTTAGCCATTTGCGTACAGACAATAGCAGCATTATAATTTTTAATTGCAATTTCATTTGATATTCTCTCCCTTTCCCCCACCCCTCTCTCTGTATAATCTGGATCATTGCTCTCTGTAGCTGATTCCGTGGGAGACCAAGCAGAGTGCGTGGGTGCAGAATATAGAAAGCCAGAGCCATAGAATCTGTTATTTGCGTCATTCTAGGAGACGGGGCTGTTTGCCTGACAAATATACAGAATTAATCCTGGTTTTATCAATATCTGTCTTTTGCTACAGTAGCCAAATACAAGTGTAAAGTGGTAGGGGGACTTGCTGCTGCTGTTGTTGTTGGTATGGGGGGGGGGNCCGTCCCCCCAGCCCCCTCAGGATTTTTGTGCAACTGTACAGAGAACCGCACTACACAAAATATGGGGCTTGCTAATTAACTCTTTTCCTCGAATTGAAGTGCCTTACTGCAAGCACAAAGCTCCAAGCACAGACATCTTTTATGATGAACTAGAGCCTCTGAAGAGGAGAATCTGAACGTGACGTCAATAGCTGATAACTGACGCAGCCTTGCAAAGGAGTCTCAGGCTGGCTCCTTGCAGCCTGCAAGCCCTAATGATTCTATTTTTTCCCCAGTCCCCCCTCGTAGTGAATTACTAGAACGCAAACACACACACCCCTTTTTTTTCATATATATATTTATAGATCTTTTATTCTCCAAACAAAGGATTTTTTTAAGGGGGAAAAGGAGTGGGTGGGGAGGGGAGAATTTTTTTTAAAAACAACCCTTCTTGGTGCTGGGTGCAGTTCAGTACACGAAACCATCTCTGTCTCTCGGCAAAGCAAGCATCCCTGCCTGAAATCCACATTTGTGCCTGATGGCAAACTGGTGCATGGTGGTTGTGTTTTCTCCAAAGCCCACTTTATAAAGACTCCGGAGGAAGACAGACACAATAATGCTTGCAAGGCAACAGGCAGAGAGGCACGGAGACAGACTCAATACAACTGTGGATTAGGGGTTTGTGCAATAGGACAGCATGGAAGGCGGTCAGTTTGGGTCGTTTGGTGTGGGTTTTGTTTGTTTGTTTTTGTTGTGTTTTTTTTTTTTTTCTCTGCAATGATGCACCTAAAGCAAATGTAGATGGTGTTGCAGAAAGAAGCCGGGATATGGGGGTGCATGGTTGGGGGTTGTTGTGTTGTAGGGGGGTAGACTAAATGCACATTTAATGTTTTGGACGTAGCGTTCCAGCAAAATGCCTTTGTGTGTGGATTTTTTTCCCCAGTACCTGCTAAAAATAGCATCAGGGTTTTGATCGCGTTCCAGAAATAGACAGAGGGTTGCACTTGTATAAAAAGCGAGCGCGGGTGGAAGAAAACCTGGACATCACCGCAGTATTTTTTTTCCAACTCCTGTCTGGAAATTAAT
>VZTG01005442.1:327698-388727 GCA_013397845.1 Melanocharis versteri | reverse complement strand
AAAAAAAAAATTCTTCGGAGCGATTCATTAAATGCTCTGTGATCGTGAGCCTCGGTTTATTTCGAGGTGGGGAGGGTGGGATTTACTGGGATCACCCCATAAATAATAGGGAGGGAGGAGGAGGAGGAGGGGGAGGTGCACGGATCCGCCGCGGTTTGGGGGAGACCCCAGTTAGCAGGAGATGCACCATGGAAGCGCTTGCCAAAGGCGCCTCCCTCCCCCCTGCCCACTTCCAACCTGATTTTAAGCAACTTGCAGTCCGGTGATATCTCCAATCATTCTTTCCGCAAAAACTAGTGCCCCCGAAAAGGGTAAAAAAGGCAGAATCCGAGGGAAAACCCAGCCGAGGCGATGCTTTTGGACGAGGTGATTGCAAGCGAGCAAAGCAGCATCAGCACCAGCTCTGTGGTTCTGAAACTGCCTTGTGCATGCACACAGCACTGAGAGCATCTCAGGCAGGAGTTAGGGAAGCTGCATTTTCCCTCTCTTTGCAGTAATTACCAGCCCGGATTCCGTGGGCAAGAAACAAATAGCAAAGAGAAATCCTCCCTGCCTGCCGCCCCCCAAAAGAAGGAGCGATTAAGCGCAGATCTGTCCGTGCAGATCAGCCTCGTGAAAGAGACAAGATCTAAGCAGCAAGTTGGTAGCAGAGTGGCCGCTTGACGCAACACAGGGGCCTGTGGTTCGCCCGGCTGTAAAATAAAAAGGAGGTGGGGGTGCGATCTGATGTCTCAGCTGTTAGAAAATACAAGGGCTCTCCCATCTGCCCCCCCCACCCCCCGACAGCGGCACGGAGGGAGATCCGGCTGAGAAAGGGCTGATCTTGCATTTCAGGGAAGCCTGCATTGGAGAGATCGGGTGAGGACCACAGTCTAAGAGTTAATATTTCTCGAGAGATAAAAGATATTTTGAAGACCTGCTCGTACTTTAGAAAAGAGTAAAAGGCCAGCTAAGGGACAAGCGAGGAAAGAAAGCAAAGCAAAAGCACCTCATTGCTCCCTTTCCTCCTTTCCTTCTTGCTCAGGACACGTAGCTTGAGCACTAGCTGGCTTGATGAAAACAAGGGTGGAAGGGTCACAATATCTTTTAAGTAGACTCGCATTTTCATAATTATTTATCCTCTTCTATTTAGAGAAAAAAATAGACATTTGTACTTTCCGGTCGCCAACAAACATCTTTACGGGGGTTTTATTCATGTGAGCATATTCTAAAGGGAGAGACAAGGTAGAGGGAACTTGGAAAAAAAAGAAGAGAGATGTGATAAGAGGGATCAGCCAAGCTAAGGCTAAAAAAACATCCTCTCTGTTCCCTGCCTACTGTCGTCCCTCAAGAGGATGGAAACCAGGAGTGATTTGGGGGGGGCAACTCAGGCGCGAGGGGAAATCCGAGCCACGGTGGTGCAGCTCCCCGTCTCTTTACCTTGCCAGCCAACTGTTGCTGCCATGCTCAGGGCTGCGGCTGCTGCGGAGGGAGCGGGAGCCGCTCCCTTCTGCTCGGGGCTGCCCCTGGCCGGGCTCCGCGGTCGCCGCAGCTCCACAGGGCGCCCCTCGCCAGCCGCCCTGCCCCGCTCCCTGCCCTGCCCCTCTCCCTGCCCTCGCTCCTCGCAGGTTCCTGTCCGCTGCAGGACACTTGGACACGTCGGGCGGTCCGGGCCGCTGCCGCCCCTGACCGGGCAGCCGCCCCCGGCAGCCGCCCCGGGCTGCTCCGGGGAAGCCCCGGCCCTCTCCTGCTCCCGTCGGGCTCTTGCCCGGCCCTGGCAGGGTGCCGGGCTGGCCTCGCCTCCCGCGACGTGCTGCGCAGGGTCTGGGCCTGAGGCAGCTGCAGGGGCTCCGCTCTGGTGCTGTCTCTGTGTGTGTGTGTGTGTGTGTGTGTGTGTGTGTGTGCACCCACGGGTGACAGGGACGTCCGGGTGCGGCCGCGAGCCAGTCTCCGCTCCCCTCGATGCTCCGGGGCAAGCCGCAGCCAGGTGAGCCGGGGAGGAGCGGAGAGCCCTGCGGGAGCCGCTCCGGCGCGCTTAACCCTCCTCTCCCTCTGCCTTTCCCCGCAGGTGCGGCCGCGCCGTCGAGGCCGGAGGCGCCACGGGAGCAGCGAGGGCCGCAGGCAGGTGAGAGAAGCGACGGGCTCTCCCCGCACCCCTGGGAATTCCTGGGGCTCTCCCGAAAGCCGGGGAACCGTCCGGGTTCCCGGCTGCTGCCATTCCCTCAGGCCCCGGGGCTGTTACAGCCAGGCTTGGCCTAACACAGCACTAGGCCACAGCTGCCCCTGGATCCCCAGCACCGACAGGGCCCCAGGCAGCGCCTGCCGCCCTCAGGCACAGGCAGCAACCTCATCCCACGTGGGAGAAAGCCCAGGATGGTGGAAGGGAGGTCAGGGCATTGAAACAGTGGGGCAAATCCACGTAACGTTGATACGAATTATTTATAAACAGGCCATCACATTGATTTCTAGTGAAACCTGTCGTCTTAAGAAGGTGGAGAAGGAAAAAAGTTAGTGAGCATTGCCTAAAATCTCCTTACTTCCCTCGTCTTTCCTTCTTTATTAACTAGTTAACACTCTTCCACTTTGTGGTTAAATGCATTGTCCGACATTTGCAGTTCTCATAGTTTTTTTCTGGTAGATTTCTTTCTTTTTTCCTGTTTTTCTTTTTAATGCACCATCCTTGAGACAGTTAGTACAAATTACTGTCTACCACTATAGTCGTGAGGTAGGGAATCAAGAGGCAAATTAATTGACAGCACATGTTTTAGAAGCAAAAGGACCCTCTCCCAGTGAAACAACCAAACATATCCTTGTTTCAGTCATGTTTAGCCATTGTTCCCTGCTCTGTTTCCAGACGTGGCAATTTTAGAGAAAGACGAAGTACGTTCCAGTTACAAAATGAAAAGTTTATAGATAAGTAACTACAGAAAAGTCTTTTTATATTTTGAATTTTAAATTCATTTTTCATATTTTAAATTCTGAATTCATTTTATGAGTAAATGAAATACATAGGAAGGCTTTTTGCAAGAAGTCCATTTCTGTCTTTTTATTTTGGCATCTAATTTCTTGATGGACGTTATCTGCCCACAAACTGCAGTGGACGATTTGCTGTAAAACAACAAAAAATGTCTTCCTTCAGAAAGCTGCCATTACGGACAGATGTCTTCAGAGGTTAGGAGCTCCTAACCTGCCACCTGACTTATGTCAAACACTCCGTTAGGACCCATAAAGCTTAGCAGTGCTTTATTGGTATCAGCTTGTTTGCCACTAAAGTAGACGAACTCTGCTTACTTAAAAATATGAAAGAAAAGCAGCTTCTCGTAGCCAAAGATGGGTAAGGCCTGCTAGAGCCTCGAGTACATGCAACTCCTAGACCAGCATTTAATCTCCCCCAAAAGAGGATGTATCAAATACTAAACTAGTACTACTCCTGAGGTTTCTTGAAAGGTCAAGGCATACATTGCTAGGAGCAGGGGGTCAGTGTGTGTTAATTTATGTCTGTTACTGCACTTAATACAATTATATAAAGGCTAAGGGCCTATGAATAGAATTGCTGCTTAAGGCCTCTGAGCCTCCTGTATTCCTGTCAGTTAAGGGCTGAGAAATACCTCCAACCATCTGTAAAAAATTGCTTTGTGAATACGGGCCTCATGAAATAATGATTTAGCACTCCTACCCCACCCTCCTTCTACTCTCCTTCTCCCCCAGTTTTTATTAGTATTTGAGTCTTTTACATATCACCTGCGCATCAGTTCTCATTCTTTCTCTTTTAGATGTGTTACCACAAATATATTTGGCTATAATATTTGCATTAGCTGTAGTATGCTGCCATCTCATTTCTGGATATAGAGATTGCTCTTATAAAGGACTCACGTAAATTACCTTTTATTTGTATTATTATATTTTCAGACAAGTTATGTAGTGGTTGTTTTTCGTGTAACTTTCAGTAACTATCAAGCCTTGTTGAAACACTAGATGTTTTTAAATATATGTATCAAGGGGCTTTTCCTATAAATTAAAATAAATATCTTTCAGCTTTTCTACTACAGGGCAGGTTAATTTGGTTGGTGTCATGTTGTTGCCCCTCCCACCCCCAAAAGGCCAAAAAGTTAGTATTTCTCTTTCTTTTTCTGAAATATTTTGTGGGAGCTACCTATGGAATACTAAATAGGGTTTGTTGACTCACTGGCATTGTCCACACCAGTGTGTTTTGTCAAAATGTTCCCAGTGTTGTCATCACTGGTTTAGGATGACCAGGGGAAGTGCCCTGATAACCAGTTATGCAGTTAGTAATACTTGCAGCATGCTTAGCTGACACTGCGTTTATCTAATGTAGGGAGTGGGAGCGTGAAACCCCAATGAAGCCTAATTAGCAGTAGAAATGGTAGGAAAGGTTGGCAGATTTATGGTGCTGCAGACGTGATATGTAGTCTGGGGGAAAATACAGGATGTAGACTTACCAAAGTTCAGAGAGGAGCACTGCAGCAGCCAAACTTAGTCTGAAATGACACTATGCTGTCTCTGTTTGTAAATATAATCCATTTCCATTCGTAAATATAACCAGAAAAGAGCAGCTTTGTCAGTGGACTTTGTTTGGAGCTGGGAGAAGAAGCTGTGCCTTATTTGAATACATTCAATTTTCTGTGTAAGTGACCAAGTACTGTTCAGAACAGTACACAGAGGCACAGGGTTGGCTGCATGCATGCACAAAAAATACATATGCATGTGAATATAAAATGGAAATTTTTTTCTAGCACTTTATTTTAATTCTGGATAGTCAAGCTTCTTAATTTGTAGAAGAGAGTTACAAAACTAGTCCCCATGAAATTCAAAGTTTCCACTTAAATTAAGAAGTGCTACCTGTGTTTTATAGCATATTTGATGCTGTTGTTCAGATGGGCTTGGAAGGATGATAGAAGATGCTTTATTAATTTTTCTGTGTGCACATGGAGAAATGCATCACAGTAGCAGCGTGACATGAGTCTCATCTCTAATACGTCTTTAGTCCCTGTAGAACCTCTCTGGGGTTAGTAGACACCACCTACTCCACATGGCCACAGTCCAGATTCCAGCACAGCTCAAGAGCTTCCCGTGACCCACGTTCCTGTCCGTGTGCAGGTAGTCACGGGCTGAGCTGTAAGTGTGGTGACAAGGACACACATTCGGGCACTGATGGTACCTGTGCTGGTCACCAGGATGCAGCATTAACTTCCGCAGGAGAAAAGAGATGATTCCCTCGAGTCGAGCCAGAGGAGAAATGTGACCCCTGTGTTTGTCAATGAGTTGTGGTGTTTTTAGTGCTAATGCCTAGGCACCATGTTGTTCTCTTCCAGGCAGGCATAGATGGGAGACACGTGAGAGGAAAAGGGAGGTGAATTTAATTTTCTGTTTATTATATTAGAGGATTCCCTCATCCCCAAAGCTCACTCCCTGCATTTGACAGATCCATGCTCTCCCATTGCAGCAGTTCTGTCTCCCGGGAGGTGGCCAGGCTGTCTTCTGAAGTCGCCCCCTTTGCTCACCAGTGGAGGTACTGAAGGGGTTATCGTCATCTTCTCCCCGCAGCTGAAAGTGGGCAAGTAGTTTTTTAAAAAGGGCTCAGAGAACTGTGAGTTTCTAGGCCAAGAACATAGTAAACAATTTACTAAGAATAAATTCAGGGTGTGCCCTGGAAAAGGTGTTCCACCATCCCTTATTTTCAGCAAGTTATAGGTAAACAGCATGGGACAATGCCATGCTAAATAACGTAAGCTCTTACGGGCTTCTGCCCGAGCGGACAAGGTTCATCTGCCTGGGAAACCTGAAAATTCTCAATTTGTGCGCAAACCTCTCTGAAAAGGGGAGTTGCAAAAAAACTTCTTCTGAGAATTTGATTGTTTTAAATGATGCCTTTTCAAAATGACTGCATGCTTGAAGGAAAAAAATGGAAAGGAGTGGGACACTGCCATGGAGAAATTACATCTTTTTTAAAGGATGTGATTCTTCCATTTTTGTTCTCTTCGAATTATCTGCCCTCATGTGAATGTTTTTACCAGAGAGGCGTGGGAGGCAGAAAGCATTGCCGAATCAAGGCCCACCACACCCTTGAGTTTATAGCTTTACTGAAGCAAATAAGGTTATTTTCCAACAGAGGAACTGGGACAAGCACTGGGAAAATGTGTGCTGCTCTTCAGCTCGTCACAGCACAGTCCCAGCTGTACAGATGTAAGTCAGCCCGTGCTGGTGTCCACTCCCACTGCGAGCAGGAGGGAAAGGAGGAAGTGGCCTAGAAGAGAGGGCCTTTGATCTTGCACTGAGTGGATGGCACATAGTGACCACTCCGGAAAAAACATTAGCATTTCCTGGGAGAGGAGTAAAGACAAAAAAGGCCAATTAATTAGGAGAAGGGTTGAGGAGAAATGGCCAGCAGCAGTGACAGTATCAGTTTTTTAACCTCAATATATAGAATACGTAGTCAGCAGTGTTAATTTAACAGAAGTACCATGAGCTGCAAACCCCCCAAGAAAGACACAAAAGCCAGCACAGAAACATCTCACTGCCTTTGTCTTTCTCTTTCTGGAAAGTCTGGCTGGGTGACTCAATAAAATTCTGCATGTCTGGTGTAGCTGCCCTCGTCCTTAGTGAGAAGCTGATGCCAGGTCTCTATCACCTTCTGGTTTCCTTTTTAAATCTCCTTAATCATATTGTTATATTTTAGTTATTTTTTCAGCATGTGTTCATATGCTCTGTTTTGTCACATTAAAAATGGCCAGTGATTTAAGAGGAGACCTATTTGTCTATTAAGAGAATGTGAAAAATCCTGACATACCTATTAGAAGTTCGTGGCTGTGCCAATACATTTGCTAGTTTTGATGTGAACTTATACTCATTGCTAATTTGATGTTTGTTGGTCCACCTCCAGTGCAAGGATGGTGCAGTGAGGGGTTCCCTGCCCCGGCACAGTTCTCAGCCTTTGTCATAGATCTGCTCCTGTGGCCTCTCGCTCCTCAGAGAGTCTCCAGCCCATGTGTCCCAAGCGTAGGGCCAGGCACAGTTCCTGGTTGGAAAAGAAATTGGATTTCTTCTCAAAGAGGTAGAAAGAGAGGGACAGATGACATGACTTTTGGGGGGTGCTGTTTTCTGACAATAACTCTCTTTTCCTTCCAAATCAGGGTTTATGAAGCCAAAAAAGAAACAAATTAGCAGAGTGACAGGTAGGCTTTTGAAAGAGATCTGTCCACTGCTGGTTCCCAGACTCACCCTCGTCAAAGCAGCGCTTCTCAGTCACTCTCCTTAATCTCACAGGAGCGTCCGCTGGGAAGCATGATATGGCACAGGTAGAGAAATGACTAAATGCAGCTCCTGATGGGAACGTGGCAAGCCAGTTCCCATTTTTCTCTTTCAATCCTCCCTTCTTTTTTTTTTTAAATTTCCTGGTTTTGCCTTATTTTTATTTCATTGTTCCTACTTCTTCTGTGTCCCAACTCAGGCACATGCACACTGCCTCTGTTTTCCTTCCGTCGTGTCTCCCAGATTTTCACCCACCTCCATGGACACCTGTTCCTGGAAAGGGCCCTCAGCTGATTCCCCTGTTACACTGCCCCTCCCACCTTGTTTCCTACAATGCACACAGGATGAGTGCTCCTGGTGAGCACAGGAGGTGAAAACTGGGAGTCAAGGCAGAAGGTAGAGGAGCGAGCCTGAGCATCCAGTTCAACAGGCATGATCAGTAGCTGGCTTGGCCACTGTTTTTGGGCACTCGGACGTTTACAATGTTCATCACGGATGCAGAGTGCGCAGACATCGGGGCCTCTCAACGTAAGTGTGAGAAATCTTCCCCTCACCTACTGAGATCGGTGTTAGGGTCCCTCACCTTAATTGCTCTGTAGGTGAATTAGAGTGGTGTGTGCTGCTGTGCCTGTTACACAGGGCTGATGTGGACTTTGCAGGCAGTTTAGAAATGGATTATCCATCTGCAGTGTGTTGCAGACGATGATGGAAGTTACAAGGCGTAGAGGGGAGCACGTGCTCCCTGCTTTGTGACAAGTTGAGGCAAGAAAGGATGGGAAGAAAGAATTCATTACACAAAAATAGGATTTATTGACATGTATTACACATTTTTATGTAGAGTTTTGTAATTAACTGTGTGTGTATGTTCGTGTGTATATGTTTTTATCACGCAGTTGTAGCAAAAGGCCAACCTAACTGAACCAAATTAAGAAAAACGGGAGCAATAGAAAAACCCCAACTTTACAATACTGATTTCTACACTGAACTGTTCGAGTCCATATACTGGCAGGCCTCCCACACTTTCGTCTCTGGGCTTTATTAAGAGGTTGAAGGACTCGTGCATAGCATGACTCAAAAAAAACCAGGGTGCCAAGTCACGCAGCTGAAACATTTGGGAGCTCTGCTCGTCAGGCTTGCAATATAAAGGACATTATGTTGAAGACTGACCCTCAAAGTAATCTTGAAGGACCTATGGCAATGACTTTTTAAAATCCAATGTTTTTATTTAAAAAAAATTTAAAAGTATGTTTGTAAAAGGAAAAGAAAAAAAAAACCAACTATCTTTTGGGTTTAAATTAAATTAAAACACTTTATAGTTAATGTCAAAAACCGAAAGCAACTGATTTTTGTTAGTACATGACAGCAAGGAGGCAATATGGCTAGAACAGAAAGATAAACAATTGATCTTTTAGGTTGTTGGGGTTTCTTTTACTGGCCAAACTGAATGAAATGCAACAATAAACAGCCTATAAAATGGGAAATCAGGATTTCCCCCTATTTGTTTTTTTAGTTTCTCCAAGTGCTTTCTGGTTTTGCCCTTAAAAAAAAATAGGTATCAGAAACCATGACATTTTTTACATAATAATTTTAAATTTATGTAATATTTTTAACTTATTATGACAATTATACAAAGTGCAATTTTAACTTCTTTAGTTTTTCTTACCCAGTACTTGTGAATATATAAGTCTCTGTATGTGCATGGATAGATGTGTATGTGCACACATGGACATATCCTCAAATTCAGGTATGTGCAAATCCATAGTAGAAGTAATAAAGGCAAAATGTGATCCCTTTCTTGATAGATATAAGTTTTGCAAAAAACTGAAGATGGTTTACTGATCCAGAGGTTTTAATGTACACTAAGAAAATTATAGTTCATTTCATAAATATTTACTAACTTTTTAAAGGCCTATTCAGTATTAATTATGCTGAACTACAGGGCAGACTATTTTATTATATCACAGTTTATGGAGTCGAGGACATTTTAAAAAATAATGTTTATTGACCAGTGACTGCCTACATTTCTGCAACTTCTACTCAGGTGTTTTTTTAACACCAATTTTAACTATTTAGTCAAGAAAATATTTTCTGGCTGTTTGCATTTACCAGCAGTCTGTTGCAATTCAAAGCTTGGTACGTAGCTTGCAAACCCAGCAGCTGTTTCTTGAGAAAAGTGACTACATCCTGATCCAGCAAGGGCTTTCCTCTTCCAAGCAGACCTCTAACAGGACTTAGCCTGGCCACAATAGGGCTCCTCACAGCAGTAAATGCTGCAAAGAGGTGCAGATGCTTGCAGGGAAAGGCCTTTTGTTTTGCACTACTGCATCTGAATTTTTTTTTTCTCTTCCTTTTCACAGTGGGTAAAAATATCTTGCTTGTGTTGAAAATCAAGCTCTTGCTGAATTTTGCTTTACTTTTAATTGTCCAGCTACAGAAGTGGGATAAAGACCTTACAGTCCCCCCGAAAGATCCTGGTCTCTTGTTAATGTCTATTTTTTGTCAGTTTGAACAGTTTCCATAGGATGTAGTTCTGGCATTGTGTGATTTGCTATCTGTTCCCATGCTTGGTAAACCTATTAGCAGTAGATATTCTGCCTTTATTAATTCACTGCCCCATGCTACATCTACTCCAGGGCAGAGGAACTATTCAAAGCCTGAGACGAATATTTGGGTTTCTAGGTCCTTTCTGATTAGGTTGTTAAAATAAAAGAGTAGAGGTATTTTCTTTTTTTCTTTATATTTAATTTTTTAATTTTAATTTTTTTTAAATAACACTAACAATTATTGCTTGGCAACTGAACAGAGACCTTCCAAACTTGTATCACACAAACCATTTCTACCTTGTTGTTTCCTTCTCTGATTATTCATAGTCATACTAAGCCTTTCTCAATGTAATGGGTTTTAAAAATATATGTATAATGCAGCTCCCAAATTGAGAATGGAGATCCTACAGTTTAGCATTCAGTAAACAAAATGTTACCAAGTACTGTCATGCCAATAGGTTTAAAGATTCCCAAATGAACACGAGTGCAGACACCCTTGTAACCTGCTGTACTATATCTTTTTGCATAATACCTTCATTTACTTTCCCATATGGTTTGTGAGATTATGGAGTCAGTTCTACTCCTACAGTGAGGCCATTAGTAAAACTCCTTTAGACTTGTATACAAAAAAGTACTTGTTCAAGAGTGATAATTTCTTATTCTGAAGTTATTTGACCTCTTTTTTTGAGGCATATTCATCCCTTTCATTTATTTTTTTCAGTAGAAACTCAGGGTTTAGGTATTTTAATTACTGCCCAAATTTAAATAGATATTACATGCAAGAAAAACAATCTCAGAAAAAATCAGAAAAATCTGATCAGGTTGAAGTGGAAGAAAGTACTGTTCTGCATAAAGTAACATTGCATTTTATCTTTATTTTTTCATTAAGATTAATTTGGGTCTTCTGATGTATAAAAGTCCACGGTCCATCCGCTGCCCACCCCTACATTGTCTAACACCCACATAACCCACTGGTACCACATAAGCATGTCCCTCTGTATTCCCCATACTCCATAGGTGAAATTTTAGCTAACATTTTCTCAATTAAGTAGTGGTCATTGCTTTTCACTCTTATTAACTAAATCAGTCTCTTGGTTCATTCCTTTTAGAGGAATGTCTTGTATAGGTTTGAACTGCCAGAGTAGAACTCTGTATGTGGAGGATGAGGTATATGTGCATACGTGTGGGCATATGTGCATTAAAAATACAGGAAAAATACAGCAACTTAAAGTAACAAATAGAATCAAATTAATCTGTCCTTAGGTAATTTGTTTTTAAGGTATTTTGTTAGAACCATACAATTTTAATTTTTTCATGAAACTGCAGTATAGTTCTCCTATACAGTGAAACAGCTATGCTGGAGAGGGATTTCACAAACAGTTGCTTTGAAAATGTGTTTTAACATACCTGTCTATAAAGTGCATACCGAGTCCTTACTGAGTACGACCAAATCTGGTCCAAATCCCACTGAAATTAAGGGCAGTTTTTTAACTGAATAGGAATTGTATCAGTCCCTTCAGTAGCCTTGTTTATTTGAGGGTAACACCTGTCAGGATTTCTCTGTGTGTGTAAGTGCCGTGTGTAAATGCGTAGCCGTGTAAATTTTATTCATGTATTGTCATACAGAAAAAAACCCATATGTTTTGTGTAGTTTTACTGTGGCTTTGTGCATGTGTTAGGTAGGCACATGTCCATGAGGTAGTACATGAGAAGAGTTGTGTTGCAGTCGTTTCCTCTTTATGCACAAGTTTTTTGTTTTGTTTTTTTTTATCTACAGGGTAGCCATCATCTAACCTCCAATGGAAAAAATGGCAGATTAATTTTTGGTGTTTTTTTCCATTTTAATTTGTCCTTGAAGGTCAAAATTATTTTGGTGATCACTTCATGTCACGATTTTTGTTTGGAAACAGACTGTAATGTCTCTGGCACAAGGACTGAGAAGTTAAGAACACATATCTGAAGTGTCTAACACATCAGAAGAGATTTTTTTCCCACACTCCATAGTGGCAAAGCAAATATGGGCCAATACCTGCTAACTTCATTATCCAAATTTTCTTAACCAAGTCCACTTGCTTAATTATGGAGCTAAAAATAGTGTTTTCTTCCGTGGGTGGCTGTAGTATCTGTATGTAATGTAGGCATTACATTAAATAGTTGTTCTTTGATTTACGATGCTTTTTTTGTGTTGGCCTGCCTTTCCTGCTGCCTAGTTTAGGAGCCTAACCTCAGACAAGCAAGTTTGAATTTTTAGGCCATTGTTTTCTAACCTTATAGGTGGTCCCCAAACTATACAGCACTTATTTCTTTATCAGCTTTAAGAATAAATGAGGTACTACTTTCTGGTATCCAAAAGGTAACCACAATTAGGTCTAACGGAGTTTTGGGAAAAGGTGTGAAGAAGGGAGCAAGTCAACTTGTTCTCTGTCATTTCTCGCAGCCCTGAAAAGGAATGGATGGTATGTGACAGGTATGGAATTTGAGTAACAGAGACTCAGTGGAGTGAATAGAAGATTTGGGCTCTAAGGGCATTCTGAACAATGCAAGTTGTGCTAATAGAGCATGATGAAATGTGAGCATTTGGTCATCCAAGGACCAGCCTAGGGTGAAACCCATATGTGCAGTCAGTCCCCCACTCTCTTAGTCCAGCAGACACATGAGGCTGTGGAAGTGTCTCAGACTGGGTGAGTGGGCAGGAGAGGGAACATGCACCATTCTGCTGGGGCCACCTGTGGCTCTGGCCCCAGATAGTACTCTGCTGGTCTACCCACTGCCCTGCCACAACAGTAGCTCAGCCTGTTAGAAAATCTGGGTCAAAAGAAAACTGGAATATATTTGGGGCTGATCTTTTGTCCTGAATAGTTTTTAACTTTGGAGGGTTTTAGTCTTGTAAACAGGCAGGTGTGTAACGCGTGTGAAGTCCCTTGGAGCTGTGGTGGCCAATACTGGTCAGCTGAGCCAGCAGCCAGCCTCAGTTCCTGCTGTGTCGAGGATTGAGCTAATCTACCTAGTGAGGATGAGCAAAAATGAAGCAAACTGTATGCTAAAAAGAAAAGTTAAACTTCAAAAAAATAGCAAAAGTACTTGGGGGCTCTTTTTGAAATTAGAAGTTCTGGATGCATAATAAATGTAGGCTTAACTTCTTATTTGAAGGAATATTTTAATAGCTTTGTTTTATTTATTCTAAAGTTACGTAGTGTTGTAATGGAGACCTTGAAGATGTTTTTAAGTAGTTGCTTTTGAAGCACATTTGCCTAGTATGAGTAAGCTGTAATGAAAGTTTTACTTTGTATTTGCTTATTTAAGGGTCCAATATGGAAGCAAGAAAATGTTCTGTAGGGCGTGAAAGATAAGTGTGTCTGTTAGGCATGGTACAGTTTCCAAGGCCATGTGTGTCAAGGACAAATGTAACTCACTTTTTATACGTTTACCACAGTCTTGTTTCCAGTAAATGAAAGAATTTATATGAGTGGCCAGGGCAGAAACTTGCATTAAAAATTAGCCTTGAGTATTATTCCTTTGTATCCAGGAGTATTATTCCTTTGCATTCTTTGGGGAAAAAAAAATAATCAAAATTTATAATGAAGCTGAGAATAAATAAAAAAAAATTAAACCTTTACTCTGTCATTCTTGCTACAGCTGGTCAGGGGGCTATTGATACATAAAGTACATAATGACTACTATAGCTAATAAAACAAAAACTAATTGCGTGTTTAGGTAACAGTCCACATTGCCCTGTCCCATGAATCTGCTGCTATGACATGTAAGCAGGACCTAGCCCATTGGCTTTATATGGACAATTCAGATACAGAAAGGAAGCAGGTTTTGGCTCAGTCATGTGTAAACAAAAGTTCCTCTGTACATTTACAACTAAAAAAGCAGGTTTAGGATGATTTTTTATATATATATATATGACTATAACCCCAAATAGGAAGGAAAATAATTTCATTGCAGTAGTAGTAGAAACTTAATGTTAAACAAGCATGGATCAGAAAAAAAAATTGTCAGAGCAGCATACTGCCATTTTATCACTCTTCTGTTAATAAGCATGTTATAAAGTAAATATGAATATTAAAAATAAATGTTAATCCTCTTTTGGTATTTACTCCATGGTAATAGTAATATTTTTCTCTTTAATTTTGAAATTAAAAACATAAAAATATTTTGCTGTTGAGAACAAAGGCTGGATTTTTATTTCCCTCTCCATTTAAGCTACTGATTAACAGTTTATTTACTTGTCACTTATTGTTGACCATCGCAATTATTGCTTTTTATTTGATACTTTACTTGCTGTTTTTCCTCGACAGTATATGAAATAGGTTTTAATTTCTGTAGTATTCTAATCCTCTATTTCTACATATATTACTAATATTTTCCTTAGAAATATCTTGTCTTTCAAAAGAGAATTTCCCCTCTGTAGCTTTACCTTCATTATCTGAAACACTAAATACTCTGTAGTGAAGTTGACTTGTTTTGAGCAGTCAGTATTCGGGTTCGTCTTTCTTGCAAGCTTGGGGGTTCAGGTCTGAGGCTATAAACACTTCTGTACGTATGAGTAAGTCTAATTTTGTGAGTAGTCTAAGCCAGCAGGGCTCCTCAAACAAGTACGTGTTTGCAGGCTTGGGACCTGCAGATATTTGGATGGAGGAGATGATAGGGAAGAGCTACAGATACCAAGTTTTATTTTTAATTACACATGCCTGCCAGGATCATCAAGAAATATGACAGTATATTTCATGAAATGGACTGTTTGGGACACATAACACAAATGAAGCTGTTTGCCTGATTTGATACCATAAGATAAAGTTAACATAAATACCTGATATCTTAACCAAATCTAATCATTGTGATTGTTGAAGCTTTCGGTCCTCATTTAGTTAAATTTTAGGTAATATTCAAACATCTAAAAATCTTCCCATCTGACGATACCTGATTGAAAAATTTGCAAAAACAGGAATCAGTTTCTGAATTTTGTGGGGGGTCAAAAGGCTTTCTAAAGATACTATCAAATTAACAGCCTTTTGGGTTTTATATATAAGTTGTTATGACTGCTGTGTTTTTTCACTAAGAAATTTGTTTTGGCTAGTTAGGCCTTTTTTCCCCCTTCACCACACCCCTTCCAAACTGCAGCCACAAATTAAAAACCACCTAAGAAAAAGCAACCTGCCTGGTTCTTGATACTGTTCCTACTTAATTTAGTGGGATCAGTATCAGTTAGGTATATACAAACCACACTAACCAGTTTTAGAGGTGAGGGGTATGGTGTAAAAGCAGAAGGGCAGAGGTACGTAAAAAGAGTATTTCACAACTTGGAGAATATTTATAATGCAGTCAGAAGCCTGTGCAATGAGAGGAGAGGGATCTGAGGATATAGTCAATGGTAAATAAGGAAGCAAGAAAAATCAATGTTTTAGAAGCCATGTTTGCAAATATGACAAATATATCTACCTGGGAAATGGTAATTAATTTTTTTTTAATATTGTTTTTACAGTAGTTTAATTAAGAAAAACTATGAGAGTCAAATTCTGCCCTTAGATATACTCGTATATTGCCTGATGGCATCGAGAAGGAAGATTTTAACATCTCACATCTGACTTGGAACCAAACCAAAAAGACTATTTTCAGATGACTCTGGAGTGACTTCCAGATCAGAGGATCCCAAATTGATCTGCCAATGTATAGAGAGATGATTTCATCAGGCATAGAGAGCAGTCTCTTTGGAGTTAAACACGATAGCTATTGAACTGTACATAGCAATGACAAATGGCAATTTAGGCATTTACAGGGAAGAGGGAATTTACTCATATGTAGAACTTCATACTACAGAAGACTGTCTGCTGAAATGAGTGACAGAAACGCTGGCCATCATTTCCTCTTCAAACTGCTATGTAATGGCTTTGCTCCTCGTCCTGTAAATATGACTAGCCCAAATGAATTTCTAGGTTCTGTGAATCAAATAGAGCATTAGTAAGCAGGATGTCCAGGTCCTCCTCCAGGATCCCCCAGCTTTCCAGCATAAATCTGGACAGACACCTCTTTTTCAAATGGTATGTAGTATTTACGTGAAACATATTTCAGCAAAGTGGAGGCTTCAACAAGCAGGCACAGTTTCCGGTAGACTGATCCTAGGCAGCTGGTTACCAATTTGGGGAGATTGGCATACACACATTTATTCTCCTTAACCTCTTTTGTGAGTATAGCTTGGTGATACCATCTGAGTACCCTGGTTTCTGATAGTTTTTGAAGGGTCCTGTCTGGAATAGTGATTTGGTCTCTCTCTATTTTTTAAAATTCTTGAGAAGAAGAAAGAAGGCAGCCTTTTGTGTCAGAAGGCTGTGTACAAGGATAAGTGGAAAATCTCTGACGGGTCTTCCCAAACCACACTGACCAGAAATTATCTGTCATTTATCTGGCAGAAACTTTAAAATACCAACAAGAGTCAACACTTGTTTTTTTTCTCAGATGTCTTTAGAGGACTTAGCGAAGCTGCCTATGATGTTTCTTGGCCCTTTGCTTTAGAAGACAGTCATCAAATCTTCGATTCTCACTTGTCCTGCAAGACATTTTATTTATGAGGCTGTTGGCGTTCCACCGTCTTTAAAAAAATTCCGAATTGAAAGTTCTTGTCTACTTGTTGTTAATCAGGATCAGGTTCCTGAAGACCAGCAATGGGGATGTTCCTATTACCTTTCACCAGGAAAAATAGGAAAAGGAATGTTGCCTGAACGTCTTATGTACAGTAGCACCAGACCTGAAAAAACTGATTTCCTGGCATTGTTTCATGCCTTGCTGTAAATTTTGGTGGATGATTTTCCTGCAGTTGGGCCATTCATAGCTGCCCTCTCCTGTGTGGATTCTCAAGTGCCTAATAAGGCACACAGTCAGAGTGCAGCCTTTTCTTTCAACCTGGAACGTTTACATGTCTCTGTAAGTCTTGCTGGCCACTTGTTTCCACAAAACTTGTGGGAACTCAATTACCATTGAGACCCGTATTTGAGTGCCAGGACTGACTACAAACTACCAGTGCATTCAGCAGTTATTGACCATCCTTACAGTCACTTTCTGTCTGTCTTGTCCACACACACATGCACACACATGCACACATGCAGCATGATCACAAGCCTTGTTGCCATAGGAAACCAAGCTAAAAACAAGCAAGGTCAGAAGGCATGAGCTCATTGTTTTCCTTTTCCTGTTCCTTCTTAAAAAACTCCTAGCACAGGCTTTTGTTATTTATTAGATTAGATGTGGGTTTGGATGCTAGGTAATGGAAATCATACTTGCTGCCTGCTAGTTTAATACTCCATGACATGGTGGTGTCCATCATGGAGTTTGTCTGGTTGCCATCTTTGTCAGGCCTTACCTCACTCCCTAGTCAGTCTCTGCTAGATTTGGTAGTCATACTTGCTGCTTTGGCTTGCAGTTTCCTTCCTGGTCCCCTGCTTGTTGTTGAGAATGTCTCCCATAATCACTTTGATCTCACTGCAGAGTTTTGCCCACCTTGAAAAAAGTTGCAGCATCACAGGAACGAAAGATATTCCAAAAACCCAAAGCAGGGTCATCAGTTGTTAAATACTACAAAAATCACTAGTCTGGCTAGAACTAACTCAGCCACTGTCATCTTTGCTTTAGAATAAATATTTATAGTATGTTATGACTAAGCCTTTATAATATAGAGGTACTTCCTTGGGCAGGAGATCTGATGTATACCACATCTCTCCATAAGGGAGATGAAAAAGCCATGCTTTCGGTAACTGTTCATGGATAACTCTTCTTTCTTTGTCCCCCATAATAGAGCAGCAAAGTGTCACTTTTTCGACCAAAAAAGTGGACACTTCTGGTTACTTGCAGAGACTTATTTGTCTTTTCAATGTGAACTGTTGCATTCTCTTCCATCTTCTTTTATCAAATACGCTTGCAAAGTACAAGCCATAAGGAACAGGAACCCATTTGGATATATAGGTGTAAAACGGCTTAGTTAGTAATAAAGCACAGTATGTATTTCTTTATCTCATGTAAAGATTCAGATAAGGTGCCTACAAATGGGCGCAGTTATTTGTACATGTTTCATCATGAATAAATCAGAATAAATCAAACTTTGTATTTTCCGTATACTGTTCTAGAAATTCAGAAACTTGACACTTACTTGGTTATGGTGGCCTGTCCCCATGGCAAGGGAAGGCTTGTGCCTTGCTCGTGATTTTCTATGCTTTCACATGTACTTGCTCTTACAGAGGTTCTGTTCTTGGGTAAAATCAGAGAAATTTCAGCCTTGGAAAATATTTCTTCTTGCCCTGTCTGGAGGCCTTTTTGCTCCAGTAGAAGGAAATTATATTTTAAATGTATATATTGTTTATTAATGTTTCCTTTGCAGTGACAGTTAGTAAATCCCAGTGTTACATAGCTCACCCCGATCCTATCTGCATTTCTACATTATCTTTTCCCTGGCTTTGTCAGTGCTGCAGAAACAGAGTACCCAAAGTCACTCAGCAATGGCCTCTAGCCTCCTCAGTTTTGTTAGGCCTTCTAGGGACAAAAGCTCTTCTCAGCATCAAGGGTTTATGGAGGAGAGGGAAGTAGCCTGCTAGAGTAATGGTGGGAAATTGTAAAACTCGGAGCACTTCTGGCCACCAGCAAGGGCATGGAAAACGCATTTTCTGAAACTCTCTTTCACGGCTCCATCCCCAGCTTCCCTAGAACCGTATCACTGTCTTTACTAGTTGTATACACAGGGTTTGGGCTGCTCGTGGTGCCAAGCCATGAAACATTTGCAGTGTGGGAGCTGTGCTGGTGTTATCAGATCGGCAGAGAAAGGAACTACTAGAATACAGTTATTTTCAAAAGCCATCTAGGAGATTAAAGTTGCCACAGAGTGTACACCTATCTCCCTGCATTCTTTCAAATCCTAGGCATATAGCTTTAAAATCCTTAAAGAAAAGGAAACTGGCAGCTCACTGAGAGACACCTCAGCCCTGGCACCATGAAGGCTCACATCACTGGCCGTGTCCATGCTAGTAAATTATATGCATCCTGGACCATTCTCTGGCACTGAAGTCAACTGGCACAAAATATCCAGTCTCCATACTACTAAGCTGTCTTGATCTCCCAAGACAGGACAGCCATATGCAAAGTCTCTCCAGAACAGTCCCTGGCTTGTGGTAGCTTTTAGCCCTCACCCAGGAGCTGTTTGGGAGAGTACTGTTTGGTCCTGGCCTCAGCCATGCCAGGGTTCTTCGAGAAACTGGAGAAGAGGTGCCAACAGTAGCATCCCTGGCACCATTTAATGCTTCAGAGAAGGTGTAGCCAGCAGACTTGAAGGTGAACTGTGGGTGCCTTTGCCACAGCAACAAGATGGAAGGGTTGATCCTTTTTACAAGGGCTGCAGTTCCTTCTCTTTGTCAATCCCTTTGTCTTCTCCCTCGAAACTGAGATTTTATTCTGATGAATGCTAGAATGGCTTACTATTTTCAGCTGTTCAATAGTTTGCTGTTGTGATTGTATTTGATTGTGTTTGAATTTGTATTTCCCCCAGGATAGGGAAAGGGATTCTATAAATATTATTTGATTTAATTAATAAATGTCAACTCCTTTTGAAATGTAGTAGGGCAGCAAGGATGTGTGCTGGGAGAGTGACCAGTAAGGCCAGAAGGACATTGCTGGTTTTATTCCTCTGCCACATTCACCATAGTCCCTCGGCCACTATTGCCAGAAACTCTAATGCCACCACAAAGGACATTATCTATTATAAAACCCTTGCTAAAGCCCCAAAGTATTGAAGGCAGATAATAAATCACTTGATACCTTCTCAGGTATTGTTTTATAACTCGTAGTTTGCTGCCATGATCCACAGAGACCCTGTAATGCAGGTCCTACTGAAAGGATGCGCTTGGTCAAAAGTTCTTGATTTGAGCATTCAGATTATTTTGATCCCTTGTAGGCTCTTCAAAAGATCACCAGAATTCTTTTGTGCCAGTGTAATCCTTCAAGGTACATCTTCATTCTGAAACCTCCTCTGTTAGCCTGATGTAAGCTCTGGTTGAATTTGGCCAGGCACGTTAACCAAGCTTCTGCTCACTGAGTCAGACCATTTGTTGGCTGTGGCCTAGGAGGCACACTGTTAGCCAAGGAGAAGAGGTTTCCTTCTGGTGATTATTTTGTTAACTGAGAAGACTTTAAATTTCTTGTTAATAATATTTTAAAAATCTACAGGTCAAAATCAGAAATAAAAGACAATATTTTAATTAAATGCTGATATGTCCTGGGCAAATCAGTGATGATACAGGGCCATGAAGATTCTGTGTAGTCTATCAAGGTTGTGTCTACAATTTCAAATGAGTGGATCTATTCCTAGAGCTATCTTGGATAAGTAAACAAAATATCATAGGTATCTTTGCTATTCTGAGGCTTTCTGTTAAACTGATAGTTGAGTGAAATATTCTGTGGGACAAATGCTGTTTGCTTAACTCATGGGAGCTAGTCTGCTTATTTCAATGAGTTAGCAAAGTGAACTGGATTTTGTTGTTTGGAAACTATTCAGAGAGCTGTGCTATATTTTTACGGAGGATCCTCCACCAGTGTGGATGTCACTATATGGTTAAATCAATGGGAAGCCTGTGGGAAAGCTAGAAGGTGTGGCACTGAGTTCGCAATGTTTTAAGATTAACAAACACACCCTTGAAGGGGGGCATGCACAAGGCAGACGGAACCCAATTCCAATACACTTCAAACAGGATTAAGTAATAGTCATGGTTATTTCTTAAGCTGTATATATAGGGCTTCTGTGGATAGGGGTTCTGCATGTACAGCACTGGAATTATTATGTTATAAACTAAGAATTTTAGAGTAGTTTTAAGAAATGTTCTATTCATCTCTAAAATCTGGAAATGTATTCTGTCAATGGAGGTTAGTACATAAAGACTGATGACTGTTGAAAAAAAATGTGAACTTTTGTTTGAATATAACTATTTGTTTTGATGGTAATTGAGGCAATTCCTTCACTTTCCACAAACATTCATTAGATGATATTCTGTAGAAAAACTGTCACATGCAATGATGCATTTCTGTATCCATATGAATGCCTGAACTGGAAGTCTGCGTGCAGCTCTTAGGGAAGCCTTTGATGGGTTGTAAGTTTACCAACCAAGGGTAAAAAAAACAGATGTCACATGATTGGGATGACCAACAACCCCCTATAAATACTAATCTATGAGCAGTGAATTCCTAAAATACACAGAACAGTCATATTAGTGAGTAGCTTGTGAGCAATCTCATAGGCAGAAGTATGTTGGTAATTACTCATTCAATAATTTGTGAAAAATATATCTGCTCATTGACATTTTGGAAAAAAGAAGATAAATCTCTTAAATGCATTGTGGGGAAATACCTTGCTGGCTAACAACCCAAAACACACGACTCCACTTACAAATATTTAGCTGCCTTCTGATATTTCTGAACTTCTGATATTTCTTATTGGAAGAGGTCTGTCTAGATGTACAGACCCCCTTGTTCTCCAAATAGCAGAAATATAACCCCAGAGTTGTGACACAATTTGAATAAAACCTCGAATCTATATGAGTGGCTTGGTCCCAATCTGAAATTTGCAGCTGGATGGCTTTTTTTAAACAAAATTTCAAAGTTTTATACTTGGGTATGTTAAAAAAATGGATTGCAACTTGGACTTCGAACCAAAATTCACTTCTGAATGCTGTTACGCATTAGCATTAGGGATCCTCGTACACATTTGAAAATGCAGTTATTGGCAGTCATTAGTTTAAACTCCTCTGCAGACCACAGGTAGATCTGGAACAGCTTATAGCTCGTGATTTACGAGGGCCCATTCCTACATCATTCCCTTCTCATTGGCCCTGAGAATCAGTTCTCTCATGCTGCTCCTCTGTGACATGCTTTAGAGGTTCAGAGGAGGTTTGTTTCCTGTGTCTCCGTCTTCCTTTTATGTCTTTGCTGAAACTCCCAAGAAGAAAGGTCGTTTTTAAGGGTATATTTTTGTGATGTAGACATGGGATATGAATTGAGACTGACAGATTCATTTCATGCAGGACACATGAATAGTGCTCGCAACTTGTGGTCCATATATGCATGGACTGATTTCAGATTGGGAGTTTAGCTGGCATAGCTACTTCAAATGTCTTATTTACAAGGTTATTTGTGCAATTTCAGCCTCATCTCAGTAGTGACTGGACAACAGATCTCATCATGTATAGACAGAGAGCTCTTCATGTGTTCCTTTTCTGGGGTGGGGGGGTAATATAATTTCCTGACACAGTTGTTTGTTTTTTACAATGTTCTAATTAAGACTTCCTAAAGCACTATATTACTAAGATAGTTTCATACTTTGCTAAAATTTCTTCTGGTTCTCAAGTATACAATGACTACCTTAGCATAGTCTAAACAGTATCTCTCCATTATAATTTGATGGTACAACAGCATTAAAATTACTTTGTTGTCTACCCATCTATCAAAGTATTCCAAGAGCAATTTGTGATATGACAGATTTTGGTTTTATATTTAAGACAGTTAAAAAGTACAAAGAATTTTGAAACCCTTCACATTCAAGATGAGTTAAATAGAAATATGGCAAAAAACCACATTCTGCAATGGGTACCTGACAAATAATTTCTCAGTTGCATCTGTTTTGCTATAGAAATAATAGTTAAAAGGGCAAATGAGTGAAATTGTTTCTCATTTAAGATTTTCTTTAGAAATAAAACAACTGAAGTTGAGATATTTCATTGAACTTCTTCCTGAAATATACAATGTTTTTGTTTATATTTTTGGATTTTAGCTTTCCTTTGAATGATTTGCTATCCAAAACAAAATCAGGGCTTTTCTAGTACACAGTAATTAAAAAAAAGGAAAACTAACAAGTAGTAGAAAATGAGTTTTTTTCATTGTAGATTGGTGACCTGTACTGCAATGCAAAACGCAGATGATGACCTGAAAGTCAGAGAGACTGAAGAGTGACAAAACTTATTACAAAATGATTACCGAAATTGTTAAGAAATTTGTGCTTTGAGGCAGTCATGTGTCTTTAAGCTTGTCACGATTCAATTCAGCTTCTTCTTTTTTAAGGTCTACAGTGATGAGACCGAATAAAGCGTTCCCAGCAACTCCGGTAATGTCGGTGCTGCTGGCCTGAAATATTCCACCTTTTGTCGTAGCCCTTTTCCCCACATGGCATGCATTAGTTAGTCCACCTTGCCCTGTTATCAAGTGTCCCCCTTCTTCTGCCCCCATTCTTCTTTCAGCCAATGGGAATTACAGTATAGGTTTTTGTGAGAAGAGGGGCTGGCCCCCTTTCTCGGGATTTTTTCCTCAACAAACAATAACTTTGCACAATGCCTGATTGGTTTGGGGGAGTTGTTTATGGTAACCACTTGAGTTCAACAGAGTTTTTGTGTTTTCTTTTATTGTTGCTAATTTGAATTTATTTTTAAAAGGGGAATTAAATTACCTAGACAGGAAGATATTGATGCAAATTTCCTTACTGCTAAGTTAATAGGATTGAAATTAGGAGCATGTACATATCTTCAAGAAGCATCAAAATACATAACTACAATTTAGGGACCTTAGAAAGACTTCAGTTTTCACAGAAATGTAATTCCTTGACTTGCTCAGCTCATCTGTTTTTTAAATGCCATGACCAAGACTGAAAACCTCTTTGCATTTTCAGTGACTCCTCAGGATTGTGTTGAACCCTTCCTGAGAACAACATCCTGCACAGATGTCTCCCTGTTTTTTTCAGGATATTTCAAAGACTCCCCAAACCAAGCACTATGAGAATTATGCTTTACAATCCATTCCACCATATATCTTCTTTATAATTTTACCTGGAAATTTTGTGAGAGAGTTCCAACAGCACAACTTAATCTATGGAAGTGTTGTAACATGTACTACCACACATACATACCGGCAATTATTTTACAGCTTGAGAAGACTAAAGTCTGTCTCTACGATCAGCACTTTTTAGCCAATCAAATGCTACAGAAATAGAACACCTCTATTATTTATTTCTCCTTTTGTGTAGAGCTATCAGTGCACATTCAACCCAAAGGATCTCACGGTGCTTTGCAGATGACATATGTACAGGAATTCCTCCTACACTGAAATGCCCAGGCTTAGAGGGTGGGCTGCAGCCAAGAAAATAATCAGCTTATAGCACGCTGCATAATGTGTGTGAACTGCACAATGTGTGTAAGGATAATTCTGGCCAAGGGCATATCAGACAGCACATCTCACCAGTGCATCCTGCTGGAAAAGGCTAATATTTAAAAGCTCTATTAAAATTTTAAAAAGCTATCAACAACCTTCTTCATTGACAGTCAGTATGATCCGCTAAGTTTTTCTTGTTATTTCCGCATGTATATATATTTTTAATACCCACACATACAATTAAAATGTTGATTTATCATTGACATCACTAAAACTTCTCCGTTTTTACAAGTAATTTCCTTTAAGCACCAGGTTTTAATAACTGATGATAAAGGGAGTTAGAAGAAACTTGACTTATACTTCTGAGAGGACAATATACATCTATACTGACTAAAATAGGGCAGTATACATCTATATTGACTAATGATACTGACTGACAGCTCTGAGTACCAGCCCATACACAGATTTACTAGTATAAACTGTGAGCTAGACACTGAATTGTGTGTGGGCATTTATCTTTTTAAATACTACAGCACCTGCTGCCTGTTTCTCATTACTTACGTAGTGCTGCTAGCTTGCAGATCCCCAAATGTTTTACCAAGGTTAATTGAGGAATAATCCCATTTAAATGGGGGGAAAAAAAGTAATAAAAAGGCTCCAACAAAAACCTAAAACTTTTTTCCCTGTTTAACAAATGAGAAACCATCAAAGAGTTCTGTGATGTGGCTCTGTCAATAACACATGGTGAGCCCTGAGTTAATGCTTATTGTCTGAACTGAGTGCCATAACTACACCTGTCAAGCTCTTTCTGTGACTGGGCTTATCCTTCAGTTTGCCTTTGGCATAGAGGCAGCCAGTCGTTGTGGGGCTCTACAATCCTACCGCAGTGAGACTAACCGTGGTTGTCCAATAGCATCCACAACAGTTGTAGTGTTGGCTAGTAATTAATTATGAGAAGAACAGCAATGCTTATAACCTCCCCAGTGGTACCAGTCTTCTATTACAAAGTCTTTTCATGGGAGACCTTCAATAAGTGCTCCAGTGCCTTGCAGAGAAAAATATGTTGATGCGACCTCCATACCATCGTGAGGAGAAGGGGCATTGTTAACCTCAGTCTTCACCATAAGTTTTGATTTCTAAAAAATTTGACTTAGCTCCTCTAACTTGTTTTCCTTGCTTTGTCCTCTCCTTTTATACTCCTCATCTGCACTGACTCCCTGGATGCCTCTATTCTCAAAACTGTTACACCAGCCCTCAGTTAATGTTGCTATTCAGGTACTGTCTTTTTCTGCAGATTCCTCAGGACAGATTTCTTCTGCAAGTCCTTTCAGAGGAGATCTACCAGTGAAATGTCCATGACAACAGACTGAAAAGGATGATAAAATAAAATGGCGAAGACTTTGTGGAACCAAACAGCAACTACTGGCTCTCTTCTGTGGAAAACCCTTGCACTGCTCAAGCATCCCTACTCTATTCCTCCCTTTTCTTCATGACCCCTAAGGTATGTTTGGCATTAGTCTAATTTAGAATATTAGCTTCTCAGGAACCAATGTTTTTAAAGATTTTTACCTGTATTGAGATATATGTGTGTATGGCATTGTATCAGTAACAAGAGGAAAGGCATCAGCACAGTTCCTTTAGCTCAAATTTATGTGTACTAACCAAAGGATTCATTATTTCTGCTCTTCCATGCTTAGATTTCCAAGCCAGATCTTTCATGACAAGGCTGTAGATGGAAAGCCGTACTTTGAAATAAAACTTTAAGAAGTAAAGTGAGGATAAATGATCTTTATAAATGTAATCCAAGTAGCTATTATTTAATAGCTGATATTTTTGCTTCTTCCTTCCCACTTACTGCTGAACACCAGCAGCCTATAAAGAGAAAGAGCCTGACAGGGGAAAATAGCTGATTTTTTTCCTGGAAAATAGGGATTTCTCTCTGGAATGCATGTAAGTGCTGGTATGTACACACTAAAGTGTGCATGCATTTATTGTAATCAGTAGCTTTGAAACATGATGTGTACATGGTCTCTATGAAGAAAAAGAAAGAAAAGAAAGATAGTTCAAGCTCAAATAAATTTCCAGGCTGATTTGGGCAGACAAACAGTAATGTGGGAATATGTAGCCAGGATGCAAATGCCTTCATAATGTATATGCTCTCTGAAAGTAACTGTGTGTGTCCTCTCCATGTGTGTCTGTGTGTCGATGAAGTGTTTTGTATTTCTTTTTCCGTGTGTCTGTCTGGACATGCATACAGTCCATTTTACCAGTTCTTCCAAGGCTGTGGAAGTCATAACCACACCCATTTATGTTCTTGTCTGTAATATATGTATGCATGCATTCATGAAGACGTGGTTAACCTGCTTCGGTCTGATCTGGAGAGGTGAATAACTGTGCAGAACGGTGTATGCAAGGGAAGTTTGCTTTTACTAGTCTGCAGACATTTAGCATATTCTAAGTGTACAGAATGCTCACTACTGAGTGCTTATGACAACATCAGGGTTAGTAATGATTGCCAACATTAAAGGTATTTTAATTTATCAAGATAATAATGTCCATATTCTTGCACAAGACTGATTCTATTTTCTCTCATTCACACACACACAAATAATCAAAATTACAACACTGTGAGAAAGCTGGCCTTTGTTTCTTAGGGGAATGCAAAATATGGCCAAGACAGGTTTTGAGAGGTTTTTTTTGTTTGCTTTTACCTTATGCTTAGAAATACAAACCTTTAGATTTCTGATGCCAAGTTTGGAAATTGCATCCCTACTAAATGTTTTACAGGCACTTTGATCTGTCTGGTGAGCCAAAGTGAGAGATTATATTCATCAGCTGTTCTGTCTACTTAATTTGTTAAGTGAAGTAACCTTCCTAAAGTGGGAGCATTTCACATAGTTTCCCAAAGAACCAGGAATTTTTTTTTAATGGTAACAGAAATAAAAGTATTTCAGTCTCCAGCACCCTGAATAAAAATAAAGACTTGATTTTTTTATTGCTTCATTTAATAATTTAGGCCCATGCAAATTGAGCGCAAAAGAGGTATTGATGCTCTATTTTGCACTATTTTCTCACTTGAGTCTTGAAATGTGGTTCCCTAATATGATACAGAGTACCAGCATGATGAAACAGGTGCTTACACAGAGCTGAGTATGCAAGGGGCAAAACAGCAGAAAATTAGGGCATAGGGGCCTATCCCAATTCCCCCGAAGGAAATGGGAACTGGATTAAGCCTAAACCTCTAATTACATGGGGGTAATAGTCTGTCAGAACTCCCACAGCAAAAGGGAGTTGGATCAAGCCCAAGACTCTAATTGCATTTTTTCCATGCCTTTTTTGTTCATATATTTTGTTTACTCTGGCTCGTCATTACATTATTTTGTAATTATTATGATAGGATTAGTGGCCATTAAATATCTGATTTCTGAGTGGTATGGCTTGTTCCTTGTCACTGATGTCCCTGATCTGTGTCAGAAAGTTTTGTATATTCTGGTTGGTATAGCAAGATATAGATACATTTATCTAATTGATTGAAATGGATCGAGGCTTATACCTTTCCTGCCAGCACCTCAAAGAACCATACTACTTTTCTGTGTGCAGAAAACAATACAGTGCAAGGCCACACCAGCACTTTTTTCTTCCTATTTTTCATCCTGGCGTTCATACCAATGCCTGTGAATTTCTTCAGTGAAGCCTGGATATATCTAAGGAATTTTATAAGGAAAGAGCATTACTGGCTATGTGATAGGTAGCTATTACTTGGAGAAAGTTCCGGTGCTACCTGTCATTTTGGAGCACCCCAATACATTTGTTCAGTTTGCTCAATACCAGATTTCCTCCTGCTCTTCTAAGACTAACTCTGCAGTGGTATCAACATGTCATGTATAGTGCAGATGTTTGGAGATTTGTCCCCCCTTTGAATCCCATCGCCAAACATCCCAGCTCTAGAGTCAGAAGAGAGTTCTGGCGCATACCGAGCAACGAGAAGTGTGCCCGTACTTCCAGTGGTGCCCCGACTGCGCCACACTGGCAGTGTCAGAACTACAGGGCTGTCCAGAGGCCCTGATACACGATGGGAATTCTCACTGACGACAGTAGAAACTGTATGCGTCAGTCTAGGCAGGACTCCAGGTAGATGACATCAGTGTGGCTTGGAAAACATCAAAGTAGGAAATATATGCTGGAGCAAGGGGCATTTCTGCAGTCATCCCTCACAACATAATTTTACTTAGTCGCCCATTAATAATGTCCTGAGACAGAAGGGTACAGCTTTATTTTGGAGATTTTATTGATTTTTCCTAATTTGTACTTTCAATTTGTGACCCTAATATGTAAGCTCAAAATTAGGAGAGGGCATTAGCCAAGACAGGTGTAGGCTTCTGGAAAAGTTTTCTCACAGGAGTGGTGGAAACAGGCAAGCAAATTAGCTATGGATTTTGATTAATTAATGAAAGGGTTTAGATAGCAGGGTTGTCCAAAATAGGAAGGCTTTGCTCATCAACACAGGAGATCCCATCCACTGTATCTGTCTGGGGAGCTGGGAAGCAGATAATTATCAATACTCATTGGAAGGACATGGTGAATCATTGATATAGCTATTCATTGCTTTCTGGGACAGGAGGACTTTGACCAATTTGGAGGTGTTTTGTTCCCAATTAATATATTTTTGGCTACAGCAGAGGTTCAGAAACTTTGAACCAAATAGTAGAAGACATGTCTGTCAATTAAACTATCCAGGAGATGTATTGGTAAGCGACCTTCTGTTACAGAGATATAAAGACTAAGTAACCTCAGTCACTTTGCTGGAATCATTCAAGGCTTAAACTGACAGAAAAGAGGAAGGAATGTCTTTCTCTTTGAAACCCTTTCATTGCACTTAGAATAACGCAGCCTTAACATGTATCTCCTAACTGCAGTAGGAAATATGTTTTTCTTTCAGACTGAACAGTATTTTGGTGTTTAGCTCACTTGACATAGTCTCTGTCAAAGAAGGCTCTTTTGTCTTTTTGAGCTTACGAACCTGGTTTGCAGTGTTTCCAATATGTGCATTAAAATCCATAGGGCCACATCTCACTGTAGGCTTAGCATTTGTTAATATCTGGAAGGGACATTTGATTAAGAAGAAACAGGGTGAAATAGATCATGATAAACAACAACAAAATGTTTAAGAATAGATCCAACTATCTTGATTAAAACAGATTATTTTCTACATTTGCAATGAAGATTAGTTAGAACTGTTTCAGTGATTTGTAAAAAGTGGTATCAGAAGGCTGTTTTAGTGACTTGGAGTTTGCTGCCCTGGGCTGTGTGGAGCCTGGGAACTCAGGGAGGCAGAGGGATAAGCTGGCCAGCCCAGCTTCACTGTTCAACCTGACCAAAGTACACCAACACTCAGATACTCCAGGCTGTGTGGTGCAAGTGAACTTGTGAAAATGCTTCCTTCAGCAGTTCCGTGTGCTAGTGGTAACAAAGGTAAGGAACCTATTTAAGACGTATATCTTAACCAGAATATTTACCTTAGCATTGCTTTTTAAAAAAGCAATGTAAAAATACCTGTCAGATCCATTTGAAAAGATAGGTTCTGTTTTACCATGAGAGAGAAAACCATGTGCTGGATGGGGAGACAGTTTCATCAGTGGGAGCTGACACTGAGGTAAGCAGGTCTTCTCTGTATAACTTTTAACGACAAGACATTGTCACGCTTCCCCCCACCTTCTTAACAACAGATGCAAAGTGTGGTACACCTGCAACCAGTGAATGTGTTGGAGTTTTGGGGGGGTTCAGAGGGGCTGGCTCTGGCAGAATTCTGCTAGGAAGGGGAAAAGTCCAGGTTTTGTGATGCAGCTTTTGTAAATAAATACCTAAATTGCATGTAATTCAACAGCTAAGCATTTCCTTAAACACTAGTATCAAGATGCTGACTAAAAAGTAAATAATATGAAAAATTTCTGCTAGTAAAATCTTCTCTTTTCTAACATGAAAAGAAGGTGGAGAAAATATATTGTACATGCAAAAAGTTTTGGCTTTTTTTTTCAAAGAAAAGAGTGTATATGAAGAAAACTATTTGAGATAAGTTTAAGAAAAAGATGCCTGAATGCAATAATGTAAAAAAAAACTTCACAAGATTTTGCATACATCTGTAGTTCATTGCAGCCAGGGGAAAACTGATTCTTCTGCAGAGTGCAGACAAACAGACAACATTCCACTGGCTTGGACTGGGGCTCTGTATAGGTGGTGTGTTGGCCCTTGGCACAGAGTGACTTCACAGTGTTAGGTGATAATGTTTTAAACAGTTATTTAAACTGAAGTTTAAACGTTTTAAACCCACATTTCAGCCCCCAAAATCTGAAAATCAAGGTACGTCTTACTGCCTCTCATAGGGCTTATTGCAGATCTCTGTGCTCCAGTCCTAAGAGATCATGATGCTTTCCCAGGCAGACTGAGGTCCCACTCTCTGTAACTCATACAGGGAGTTTGCCAGCATTTCACTGATAAAAGTACATGCAGTGGATCTGAATTCTTACTGGCATACATGAGAGAAATTGCTAAAATCATTGCAGCTGCAGGTGTCCGCATCAGTAACTTTGGCTTTAGTTTGTCAGTAAACTGTGGAGGTCTTTCCTCTCAAAATGTTTGGAAGTTTTCTGCCATGGGTCAGTGCTATGTACCACCTAACTCCAGTTTCACAGAGTACATTTGTATGTAGGGAACTGCATGCATGTGCTAGGAATGGGAAGTGTTTTACAGTCGCTTCTCTGGAAGATGTGTGCCATAAACCTGCTCTAAAGAGTTAACACCACGGGGGCTAATGACAGAACGCCTGCTGACCTCAGGGGACTTCATCAGACCATGCCCCAAGCAGCTTTTGTGATCAGACCCCATGAAGGCGCTGCGCAAGTCATGCATGCATTGACGGTTCATTTGTGGTTTTTGAAAACTGGTTAATGGCTGTTGTCTTTAGTGAAAAAAAGTGTGATAAAAATGTTATTTTCTGCTTAATGCAGAATGTTTCAAGTTCTCAGAAGATAGCTCTTAGTGCTTGCTTACCCGCCTGGCCCCTCGGGCTGGTCGCTTTCATAGTAGGGTTGAGCAGCTGAGGGTGCAAGAGCACAGCAAAGACGATGTACCTGGGGCTGCAGTCGGTGGGAGAGCTACACAAAAGAGCCCTGCCACTGGCAACAGACCAGACTGTGACCATTAGATTCCAGTTCAGCTATAGACCTTTTAAAAAACAAAATCTGGGATTAAGGTGTTTGGTTAACCCTTTGGAAGTGAGGGCTTGTAAAAGGGGGCAGTGTAGTTTTTCTAGGAAAGCACTGAAGTATCACAATCTACTGTGAAAGGGCTAATAAAGGGTAAAAGCAGCGACTCCATGGCTCATAATACCTGTGGAGCAGGTACTTTTTTAAAGTGGACTAACTCTTTTCGTACCTCATAATAGTTACCGTACCTGTATAAAAGCACTTTTTCTAGTTTAAATAATTGTCTTTAATGATGATTAATGGGCTCTGAACCTGAACTTGCCTTTTTTACAATTAAGGAAATATCCAGAATCACCTGAATAGCCCTAATTTGTATTTATCAGTAATGCATTTTAAAATTCTTTTTAGAAGTGTAAAATAAGACAACTTACAAATTAAGTTTTAAATAGTTTCACATCTCTCTTAAATAAAAGTTTGTTACACATCTAGACTGAAATTTTAGATGTTCAGTTTTAATTTAGTGAGACAGTTTTTGGCTCAAAAAAGGGTAATTCTGAATGGAAAAGTTATCAAAGCTTTATTTTTGGCAACAGATTTTCAAAACGACACAAGGTGTAGTCTGCTGTGCCTTGTGCAGTTTCAAGCTCTTGCTCTGCTTAAAGTGCTCACGATTTCATTCGATCAGGCCCATAACTATCTTTGTCACCACAAATAGAGCCATCAGTGTCACGCCATTCCAAAAAATATGTTAACCCTTTCCTGCCCAGCACCTTCTCAAAGACTTGCTTCAACTCCAGCAATTCAAAGAACTAGTGGTGGAGAGCTTTGCTGGTTGTTTCGGTTACTCTTTGACAGACCATCCTGATTTAAGTCCTGGTTTTGGATAAAGTAAAGGAGTTTTCACCAATTCTCCCTCTCCGCTCCTGGTTCACACTTTCTGTATTTGCTGGGAAAATTTCTTGCCAGCTTGTGTCTCTGTAAGGGGAGAGGTGAAGCCTATGACTTCACAGCAAATAGACCAGAGGCATCAAGGTCACAGGTAAAATAGAGAGAACTACTAATCCTTCCAACTGTATACTAGCAAAAGCATGCATCACAAGAGCCTGATCTCGACCAACCTCCCATGCTTTTCCACTGCCCTCACTGTCTGACACCTGTAGGTTTGTGGATTGGAAGCCAGCTTTCATCCCAGCTGTCACTGGTGCCCTGGGTCCTGAGCATGCAGGACCTGTGCTCCTGGGGCCACACCAGCCTGGGGGCTCGCAAGCGTCCTGCTCTCTCTGCACCACCCTCTGCTTGGGTTCAGAGGCACTTTTACATGAGACTAAATTGCACTGCTTACTGAACGAGTTTATAAATCCTGGGGGCTAGATTGAAACAATTAGTTCCAAAATAATTTTTTTCCTGTAAAACCAGCTTTGATCAACATCAGAACTAAACATGCTTTCTGTTCCTTACTGAAAAAAGTAAGGAATTTCTGCTGGCTGTTTGGAGGCTAAATCTTATAACCTCTAGTGAATATTCATGCATATTCATGAAAATAATATCAAGGAACTCAATAGGAACATTTCTGTGGATCAGAATTATTCCTAGGAGTGCAGGTTAATATAATATGGCCCCAACAAAATCTCCAATTGACAATGCTGCAGTGCTTCCTCTTATGGTACCTGGCTTTTAGAGCTAAGTTTTGAAAGCAGTAAATCAAAAGTAAAAGTTAAAACTTTTAATTGCATGTTTCCAAATGCATTATTCTTCAAACAACATTAAGTATTCCAAATGAATTAAAAAACAAGTAACAAAGCCTTTAGCTGTAGTTTTGTTTGAGCTTCTTTTCTTGGATGTTTGGGATCTGCTACAATCAGTTCTACAAAAATTAACATCTCCAGGACAAGCAGCTTGAATCTTTAACTAAATAAGCAAAATTTTGCATAGTACTAGAGTTTTTAAAGTAAAGAAATTGGTGATTTGATTTGTAACAATAATTTGCAAATTTAACTTTGGAACCAGCTTTTTCTTCCAGATGAGGGAGGACCAGAAGTAGCCAGAACATTCAGAGAAGGTAACTATAGAAGATTTCAAAGCTGCTTTGATAACATACTGTCTACCACGATCATTAGTCTCACAGAATCATAAATCCATATTTTCATATGAAGAGAAATTTCATACAGGTCTCTTGACCTCCATAGTTAGTTTAGGTAAAATATTTACTGCCTTTAAATGTATTGCCTGAAATTACTTGTTTCAGGGAAAAAAAAAAAAGGCTTGAATTTTATATAGCTTTTATTTGAATATATTACATATTGTGAAATACTGACATACAGAGACAGGTCCTCTTAATTGTCAAGAATTTGGACTTGAAGGAAATTAAAAATTAGAAAAGATTAAAAGTTAGGGAAAACATTTTAGAACTGCAGGCACCAGCCAGATAATTTCAGTGGGAAGCTTTTTTAAAAAGTGAATATTTATACTAAATAGCATCCAGTTCAGAAATAATTTTCAGGGAAGATATTTTCTTATATTCTGGGAAGTTAGACTCATAATAGCCAATGTACTACGTAGCATGCAGCTAAATATAAAACAAAATAAGCTCAGTTATCTAATATAGATATAAATACAAGTATTTGTGAAATCTATTTAGAGCAATGTTTTATACCTTAATATACAAACGAAAAAGCTGATGTGGGAATATTGTATACTTTAGCCAAAATACCAGCTAAATATTTTTTTTTCCTTTTGCTAGACTTATTTCCTAACAGTCATAAAAAAGATTTAAATTATCAAATATGTCCAAAGAGTAAGCATACCTAATTGTTACTGAATTCATATGGTAAAAGTTAGGAAACAAATGGATTTTAAATTCTTCTGGACTGATCCTGCTCTCCTGAAATCAGTGATAAAATTCCATTTGCCTTCAAAGAGAACTGAATTTCATGTCAGCTTTTAAAATAGAATTTATTAACTCTTCAGTATTATGCTAAATAATAAAACTTCACTGTTTCTTTAAAATCAAAGTAACAAAAATTTTAGATTAAAATCTAAGCAAACAAGGACTAGCAAATACTGTTAAAAAAAGCTTTTGAGAGGTAGCTATTGGCAGCCTATCGGCTGATAATTTAATAAAAAGTATTCAGTCTTATTTATCTACTGTTTTTAAGTGGTTTATAGGACTTAGATGTTTTAGATTCTCCATTAACATGCACAAGATGCAAAAGAAAGAAAGCCCTGCCCTTGCAGGATAAAGGTAGAAATATATTTTGACAATTAAAACAATTAAATCTAGCTGCTGAATCTAAAACTTAGTTACCTAAGAATTGACATTTTAATGTTAGCATTAGAAAATAAAATAGAAATATCTTTGCATCAAAAAAAGAACTTATTTTAACAAAATATACAAATTTGGTCTTTCAGGCATTAAAAAAATTATTTGTATTTGTGAGTTTAAATTTGTAGTTTAGTAAATACATTGTTTAAATAGTAGGCAGAGACAACATTTGAAGAAGCATAATTGGTAGGATTTAAACTTACAGTTTGTACAAAAAGAAAATACTTTGATAAGGGCAAACAGTAAGCATAAGTCAGTTTGGGGTTCATCACTATCCCATGAATTCCTTTATATCGTACTAATTCATATGACTTAAAGACAAAATTGTTAGAATTGTTACTTATCCTTATTGAATATATTCCTATTAAAAAGTTACGTTTTTTCCTCTTTCAAAAATTGTTATTGATTTTTCTATAGAAATGCAGAAAAAAGTAAATTCATTCATAATTCACAAATGCTCCTTCTCTTGAAGCAGATTTTTTACTTTGAAATTACTAATAGGAAATTATTTTAACAAATTTTTTAAAGTTAATTTATGTAAGATGCTCTTTAAAAGTTATTATATTATCTTATAACTGATTGCAGCTAGAATACAGCCTTTTTTCAAATTGAATACTGTACATAATAATTAACAAAACATGTGGATGTAGATACAGTTACAATTATTAGGAACATTAATTTGTATTGTTGAATCTTAGTGGGGAGTTTGTTCTTAAGGCTCTCAAGTAGTTAGCAATGAAAACAAATTGAGATTAAAAGAATCTGTTTCAAATCTTCCTTAAAACCCTGAAAAAGGTTTCTAAACCTTTAAATGTGGTTTGATATATTTTTGCCTATAATGTATAGGTTATTTATAAATCTTTTTTAGGATAAAATATTTTTATTTATAGATAGTACATATCTCATTAAACTGACTGAGCAGACACGGCTGCATCATATTTGTTTGTAAGTTTAACTGAGACTTATTTAATAGAAAAATGAGCTAGATAAATATCCTTCATGAAATTTTATCCAGATAATAGCACTTGTAATAATTATTGTATGTTAAAAGTCCCCTATTGATCATGTATCTGGAAGCTCTCTGTTCAGCTTCTACTTAATATTCTTGGAGCTTTTTCCATTTATGGCTTTCAGAATAATAAACACAATATCCCTGGGTTTTTTTAAATTTATAATAAAGAATAAATATTGATTTTGTTTTGACATCAAGAGAAATTACTGACAGAAGGAAATATGCAGCAATTTTGCACAAGTAATTTTATGAAGTTTTAAAGTCTTTGCAGGGAAGGAGTTAAAAGAACAAAAACAAACGAATGACCCCCCACCCCTCCCATATTTGAATAAAAATGTTTCTAAATGTCTGCTGCAATTTTTTTAAGAGGGGAAACAGGTTTTTTGCTTTGGCAATGTATTAAAATTCAAATAATAATATTAAAATTCATGATAAGAGTTCTACCACAGAACTTAGCTTTTCAAAGGTCTGGACAGCTCCTTAAATTTAATTGAAACTACATTAAAAAATTATGTTTTCATGTACTAAGTAAACCTAAATGTTTACCTTGGAAAGGAAAAAACTGCATATATCTGATCAATGGAGACAGGAACACCACAAAAGTGATTTTTCAAAGGAAAAGAATTATTTCCGTATAAATTTAAATCAATGGGCATTTGTTTCTGGCCGTATTAGTGCTCTAATCAGTACAATAAGGTAGACTTTCCCAACTGAATGGAAGGTAGGTACAGTATGATATGAAGTGGGGGCAAGCTCAGAGTTGCTTCAGTGTAGCGGCAGCACATAAATGTCAGGAACAAAGTTCAGCTTCTTTGACTACAGTTTCCACTGAGATGCCACCTTAAATTTGAATTTGTGAATTGTATGTGCTTCAATGAAATCATGGGCTTTAAAAGCATGTATTAACAAGCTTAAATATGGTTATGTTATTAACTATTTCATTGATTAGAAAGACAGCTCTGTAAGTCATAGTGTAAGCCAAATATGGAAAACAGAATTCATGTGTTAATAATATGCTTCATTCTTTATTTTTAAATTAACAATTTTAGAGGTGAATAGTAAATTCTCCAGAATAAATTCACAAATGTATATACCTCTATTACTTTCTGAAAATGCTTTTTTCTCCTGTCATTAATTATGTCATCTTTTTGCTCTCCAGAAATTATGCCAAATTTGCTGAAAGGGTCAAAATATTACCAGTTTAAGTCCCCCCGAAAAGTTTTCAAATATTTCTATATTTCACATTACAATAAGGCACATGTGAAAGATGATTCAATGTAATCTATGAATTTAAAAATTTCCAATGATGAAGATTCATCTATAAATTATTATTCCAGTAAACTCTTATTTTATAATTTGGTATGATTTTTTTTCTGTAGGATACCAGAAATATAAGACAAAGTCCTACATTCAAAACTCCAGCTGATAATAGAAAAAGATTAGGCAAGGCAGAATTTGGAATGCAGTTTCTTCATTTCTGACTGTAATCCTATAACCATAGGAGTATCTATATTAGAGGTTCCAAATTGAACACTTTTCTTCTGCTACAGTTATCTAGATTTCTATTCTGTTTACTAAGACTAATATTTTTGCCACTGTTTTCATTGTTAAAGTATTTCAAATAGGAAGACCCAATTGCTTGGTCTCTGGTCTCTAAAAATCCATCCTGTCAGGATGAGAATTAATTAATATAGCTTTAATTAACTTTAAGTTTTCTCTTTCCCTTTTTCTCCCTGGTTAATTTGGTAGAGGGCAAAAATAGTACTCAGATTAGTATAATTTTGTCTGCCATGGCAGGCAGGGGGGGTTGGAACTAGTTGATCTTTAAGTTCCCTTCCAATTCAAACTATTCTCTGTTTCTGTAATTTCCTAACTCGTATCAAATCCTCTGTTTCTATAAGACAGATTCTTGGGGTAATAATGACATGCTGCTACTAGCATGAATTTTTTAACCTAAAAGATACCATTCATTAAATTTAATTCACTCAAAAAATCCAGTTAATTTGCTTTAATATTTATCAGAGTTGCAAATTGGGATTTTGGTTATTAGATCTTAGTTTTAATGATCATTATACTTACCATATAGAATGCTATTTAAACAATCAGGCCTTGTGCTTTTAAGATTTAAAGCAACCATTCAAATAATCTTCACCACTGTTCTGTTATAATAATGCAGCAAATCTGTATTTCATGACATAGGGATTTAAGATGAGATGGTACTATGTGTACAAGGGCATCTAATTGAAACAAAAAGGAAAGCAGTCAGAATACAAGGATATCTGGATTTAATAAGGGGGCTAGCACCAAACTTCTTTGTAAATTGCTGAACCGAAGATACAAAATTTCAATTAATGTAGAATCATAGGTGTGAAGATGTGAAATTATACAGCCTATGTGATCTATATAAATCCAGCCAAGAGCTTGTCAGTGATCATGGGGCTCATGTGATAACAGTGACTTGTTGTACTGCAGCCTAACTCCACCCTGAAATGGAGTCCGGAGTTGAGATGGGGATGAGGTGGAGGTACAGGCTAAGCTTCGTAGCTAGAACACAAGCCTGCCCACCCTCAGAGCAGCCCAGCTCTTGGATGGGGACCATTCCAGGTCTGTGGGTACCCAAGTCCTCCAGAAATTTAGGGTCAGGCCTGTTTTGGTAAAAAACTATTTGGCTACATTCTAGTGCACAGTGCGGTTGGTTTCAATTAGGTTGTATTTATCAGAATTTTTGTGCATAATATTCTGTACTTATGGCTTGGACGTCGTGAGTATTTTAACTGCTTGCTTAAAAGAAACTGAAACTTTAGGAATAGAGAGAATTTTTTTTTTTTACCAAAGAAAAAATATTGTGTATAGAACATACTCTGTATAGATAATATGTCACCTAGCTGCGGGTGTATTTATTCCTTATGCATGTGAGGTGGAAGGTAACATGAAGCAAGAAGGTATTAATGGCTGCCTTTAACAACTGGTAAAAATCAAGTGGATGCTGACAGAATCACTTGCCATTTGTGAGAGTTTCACATGTGTCTCATTTTCCAAATTTAATTAAAATTTAGAATTTTTCCTGTATACATTTTCTGAAATTTCAGAGTTCACGGGTCACACTAAGATGTGCAACAGTAGTGAAATATGGGTCATATTCTTCTACTGCATGGTATTCAAGCTCTGAAGGTTCAAAAAGGGGAAAAAATCTCAGCTAGGTTGTGTCAATTAACAGTGTTCTTCCCATGCTTAGTTTATTTGAGAAGTTCAACAGAGTGAAGTTTGAATTAATCTGCCCAACCATCTCTTTTTCTTGAGTTTATACTCTGACAGCTCACTGGGTACCTTTACAAAACACAGCAAGACCAGCTTCAATACCATTCAAGTGAGAGACAGAAAACCTGAGCAGAAATATCTGACCTTAACCTATATGAAGTGTCCACTTCATACTGCTGTGATCAGGAATAAGTACTTGGGCCCACAGCTACTATTTACAGATAGGTCTGTAATCTATTGTCATGTGGATGAATATCAGGCCAAATTTTTCTTCTTCTCGTCCCTTTTCTGAGTTCTGATTATTTTAACTATGGTTGAGCAGCTGGAGAAGAATATTTTGCTGTTAGCTATGACCAGAAGTCCTACAGTATTTAGACAAATATTGTAAAATACCATTAATATTGAGGTGCTGCAAAATCATATAGGACAGTAAGAAATGTCCATGGGAAAGATTGACAGTGCTTAATTTTTCATAAAAAACTGTAGGATCACTGATGTAATTTTTATACAGCACTTTAATTTTTTTTTTAATGGGAAAAGATCGAAGTCACACCTGTGATATTTCTGAAACCAGAACACTGCATTTTCTTTTTATGGAAGTCTACTGAATTTTGTTTAATCCCATTTAAATTGTTACATCGTGCTCATAACTGCACTGTTGGAAAGCCACTTGCTTAGTGCTAACGAGTGTGTTTTGATACTTGAGAATGACTTGACTTGGTTCCCAGGAAAGGGATGGGTGTACCATGTATCCAAGATTAGTTGGACACAGCTTGGTTTACAACCATGAATATGCATTCTTAAGGACTAGACATAGTATGGTTTTGGGTGGTCCTCCTGAGATAAAAATGGATGTTCTGGTAGTCTCCTGTTAGTAGATGGTTTCTGACCTTCATTATGTTACAAATTTCTAGCCAAACGTTTGTTGTCCGGAGGATGTTATTTTTTACACTAGCGTGTTAAGAGGGTAGGAGAAGTAAGGGGTCTTTTATCTCCTGCTAGAAGTTTAATATTAATGGAATTGAATGCCATTTGCCTAGGTGCCCTGGAATGTCAAATAAAATGTAGAAATATATTTCTATGTAGAATATATGTACAAACACATAGAATATGAAATGTACATATGTACATGTACATATGAAAATGTATTATTTAAGAGTTGCTGTGGGAGAAATCGCACCATCTTCTCCAAGGAACAGCTGGGAAAGGACTTGGGAGTGTACAAAGCTGGTCTAAGAACAAGAAAACAGAAGGGCTGTTTGGCAATAAGTTGTTTTCATAGCTGAAGCCCTTCAAAACGGCAGAGAGAAATAGAGCAAGCTCATCAGCTTTCTGCATACAACCCAACAGGTACCAAGGTTACAATACATTTTGGGACAGGTGAAGTCCACAGGATTTTTAGACATGCTGAGCACTTCTTCCAGCTGAGATGAGTGGTGTGTAGTTCCTTCCCCATTCATCCACTAATATCTCATTCAGAAGGACCAATGCTTTTAGACTGTGAGGATCATGCCATATGTTTAATTATAGAAGGATACTGAATATATGGCAAAAAGGTAGTCACTAAATGACGTGCCGTTAATCGATCAAGTCTGATGAATCTGCTACCAGTCAGCCCATCATCAGGGAAAGTTTCATGTATCTTTCTTTTAATCTCATAGGGAGGTAACCTGTGGTGCAGTTCCTTTTCCTGTTAGCAGGCAGTATATGCACTTCCTATATGCAATGTCATTACGTCCTTTGGTATGGTGTTTATTGAACTTCCTGAATCTCTGATTTCCTTTTGATTCACCTCTCTCCCTGTTATTGTCTTGAATTCTTCCCTTTTTTAATGATAGATTTTTGTAATCGCTGCCTGAAAAGTCCCTTTTTCAGGGAGACTAGACTTACTAACAGCAAGCCAAGGTATCTAGTAGATCAGTGGCTACCCTAGATACTTGCAGGAGCTTCTCAGTCCCCAGCTGTCAAAACTGAGATACTGCTGACAAACTTTGGAGTTTTTAACACTGTGAGTATCATTGTCCTTTGGCAACCCATGGTTTGAGAAACAATGGTTTAGCAAAGGCAAAATTCCCATTAAGTGATGAATTCCCCAACAGCTCAGTTTTAGAAAGCGACAGAAAGCAGGTTTGTTTAACCTGGATTCAGAGAAGGTCTGCTGATGGCAGAGGACCTACATAATTCCATAACAGCACAAAGTCTCTGTGATCACCTGAGTTACAGCCACCTTTCTCTCATGTTTCTCTATAAACAAAATTATTCTTGGCAAGCGATATGGGCCACAGAAGAGGTTTTGATGTTGGTATATTTACTTTAAATTTAAGGAAAGAATGAAAGTATTTTTCCCTGTGTTGTGTGTCTACAGCTTTAGATCTCTTGATCAGCCGGTCTTTAGTTAGAAGTTGCAAAAGACTATTGGAAATCTATGAGGTTGTGTTACCTTGGTTGTTTAAAATAGGGCCAGATAGTATTTATAATCCATGTGTTGTAATATTCACTGTATCTCTGAGATCACCCTGTAGCGCAAACAGGAAGGTGCTGTTCAATCACAAGCCAAAGGAGGGGTTACAACGCTACTGGGATTCTCTCCATGGATCCCCATCCCCAGGAGCTAGCCTGGTTATTGCTGTGCTCATCTTGGTCTCTCCCATGTGAATGTCCCATTGAGTTAGGACCAGGGCACTGCTTAAAGATCAGGAAAAGACGAAGACAGCTAAAGTCTGGTGTATTTGGGACTGAACTAGAGTGAAAGAGAGGTGAAAAGTCAGCAATCCTAGGCTGTGCTCTCCTCACCTGTCACAGACACTGTTTGACCTGTTCGCATTTCTGTTCCTCTTTTTGACCTACCTGGCATGACAGTTACTCTCCACTTGCAAGGATTATGAATAATGTGACCATTACATAGCACCAGGTGTTATGCCTGGTGCCTTCCAAGACAAATACACAAGCAGGTATTTGTTAATAGCTGCTCTGCTCCTTGTTTCCAGAAGGGAAAAGGAGAGAGGACCAGACTGTCCTTGTGATAACCTCTTGTACTGCAGCAGAACCTGTCAGAAGGCGGCTGCAAACCATTAGGAACCCCAGGCAGAGACTGCAGAGCCATTCAAAACTGCTGGCATGGCTGGGAAAGACACCCCATAGAGAGTTCCCTTCTTTGCACTTCAGGAATTAGTATAACATGAAGTATCACCAACCATCTTTCCATCATCTTTCCTGTGTAACTGTCTTTGGCCTCTTTACCACTCTCACAGTACTTCGAAGGGTTCATTGAAATACTTGCTGTGAGGCCTTAATATCCTTATTATTGGAAGACAAAAGATAAATTGCAGTCACACAGCTAAAATTATCTGGTTATTCTAGTTTTAAAAACACAAAAATGTACAGCAAAAATTTATATAAAATTCAGGTAAAATACAGGCCAGAATGCTTCAGAAGGAAATAATTTCTATGAGTGCACCAAAAACAGCATTTAAGAACAAGGCTAAGTTGTGAAGCACATCCTTTAAAGGAACCAATTTGAAACAGGCCATTGTATTTCCTGTAATTATTTCTCTGATTTCACCAATATTAATTGATAGATATTTGCTGGTTTATGAGTGTTCACTTAAGTTAAACTTCATCATATATTAAAGAAATGGATACAACTCAGGGTTTTTGCCCTAAAGCTAATACAAAGAAAGCTGGCAGTAGCAAAGTCTTTCTCCCAGGACACTATTACTGGGGCAGATGCAGCTGTGGGTGAAAGCCTGATGTAAAATCTGTGTAATAGCTAACTCCCATCAAAACACTCTATCAACAGCGTGGTTGGACATTAGGAAATTAGGGACATACAAGTCTTAGATGATGCTGTTAGGAAAGAATGAATTTTGGCACTTACGAGGAATGTGGATACCCTGGGACGCAAATGTAGTGTTTTGTGAATATGTGAAAGTCAGTGTTGTGACTATGCTTTGCAGTAAACTAAGTTTTCTGTGACCTAGGTGATCACAATAGTCTGGTTTTTATGGCACTGAAGCACCCTAAGGTGTGGTTTACTTGAATGAGTGAATAACCCCACTGAACATGGGGTATATTTGTACACTTGAAATGTAGTGTAAGTCTCCTGTTGAACTGGCCTTGGAAACACAAAGGATGGGGAAAGGAGAGGAGAAGTGGTGGTTGAGAAGGAAGGTAGAAACGAATTCTTTGAGAGAGCAGTTACTCCTCTTCTGTGTAGTAATATCCAGGAAAAGAGAAAGCAGGGACCTGTGCTACATCATGCTGTGGAAGCTGCTTGTGTCCAGATGTGTAACGTGACAATATGAGTCAAATATACAGTACCACAGACTACTGGGATAGAAAAGTGCATGAGTGTGAAGTGGATGGGTACATGATCATAATGCAATTCCACTCTTTTATTCACATTTCATACGGTGAAATAAACAGTAGTGTAAATAAAACTATGGTATAAGTATTCTCACAGGAGTTGCATGTGTGAGCTTTTAGTATTTGACTTTTGGCATGAAAACATGACAATAATTTCTCTAAGCAGCTAGTGACAATTTCTATGTGTGCTTGTGGGACACAAAATTCCTATGAAAAAGGTTGAAAAGTGATTGTCGCATGGCTCCTATAAACCCTCAAGTCTTTCCATTAAGTCTCAGTGTCTCAGAAGCCCTTATGTCTACAAAGGCAAAAACTGCAGTGCTTTGGTAGCTAGAGGAAGATTCCATTGTATGTATATGTGCTTGCCTACACGTGTGTGAGTTCACAGCTGTGTTTTGGAGTCTGTACCATAGACGGGGAAGGTAAGGTAAAAGGGAATATGCAGGTTTGGAAAATATAAATGCAAGTCGGTTTTTGTCCTGCTGTTGATAGTTTGGTTGCTTAGAGCATTGTGGTTTATCCTGAAAAAATGAGGGTTACACAAGTGTATGCTTTGGAAACTTTAGTTAGACAAGGTCCTGGTGGAAGGCAGTAAAGGTTCTGTCTGGGCTGGAGTGTTTTTTATAGATTGCACTTGGCACAAGGAGGAGAAAGAGTTACCGCTGTTGGTAGCAGGGAGACACAGTGTTTCCTTCCCCATGCAAGCCAAAGTGAACATATGCCCTCTAATTTCCTATGGCCAGTGTCAAGAGGGGTATTTATTGCTAATTTAAAAGCATACAGAAAGGTAAATGCAGGGACCATTTTTTTTCCCCCTTGAGTCTGCATAGGAGAATAATTAAAGGCAAACATTGTATGTTATAAGGAATATAGTGGTCTGCATATGGCATTCTTTTGTTGCAGATTAACAGACCCAGTGGCCTGATCCTGCTATCACTGAAGTGAATGGCACATTTCCTATTGATTTCAGGGAAAGTAAGAGCAGACTACAACCCAACATAAGACAGGTGAAAGCTGCTCCTTTAGAAGTATGCTACCCATTACATTGAGGCTCTCAAATTACTTTTTCTTAGTGTCCTGGGAAGTAGATGGACATGAATTGTTCATATTAAAAGTGTAATGAGGATTGTTTAAAAATGTAAATGTTGTCTTTAACATTGCTGAACCAAAAACATAAAAGATTCTGCCAGTGCATGAAAGTGAAACTAGCTGAGAGCAAAAGTGAAACCAACAGGCAACTCTCACTCCCCAGGCTGAGTGAAATGCAGAAATCCTAAAGTGCTGATGCTTAACAGTAAATTTGAATTTTAAAATTTCCTTCACTTTTATTAGTGTGAAAAAGTGTTGCTAGTGATCTAGACAAAGATTTCCTCTAAGACAGGTGGTTTCTCATGATGGTATCTCTTTAAAAAGTCAGAACCAATTAAAAATGTCTATTTTTTTTTCTTTATGATATACAGGGGCATCTGTACATATTACCATCTTTTTCTTTCTCATGTGTTTTCCTTTTGCATGCATTTCATCACAGATTTGTAAATCAGGTACCCTTAATATTCTGACAGAAGCATGTGCTAGTGCTAGAGCAGGACAGGATTGACCTTGCTTTACAAAAGTATTGGTCACTGTAATCAGCAAGTTTCTAGAGAAGGAAAATAAAAAGTATCTTTAAAAATATATGAAAATGATGGTCAAATGTGTTTAATTGATAAAACACCAAAAAATGAGAGGCAGTGTAGCAATGGGGAGAAAGACATATTCAGTTCTTCCTGCCTGGTCTAGTAGGATTAGCAGGAGACAAATGTACAGGAAACTGGGGAAATACCAAACAAAACAACATCAGAGGGTAAAAAAGAGCATTGGATGCCATGGACAAAAAGAGAGAATGGAGGAAATAGGTGGTTTAGATAAGATAACATTGTGCAAAATTCTTCCTTGGTTCACATTTGTCAGTGTCTAGGAAATTGGGTGGAAAACTACATGTGAGGCAACAGTCTGCTGTAGATCTAAGCAGTATGAGGAGGGTAAATATGTGTAAGGAAAAGGGTAAGAGATGACAGATTTTTTTTTAAGGCAGTTTAGTCATAAATACTACACCCTACCAGTGCTGAGGCTTTCTGACCATGATTTATATTGATAATGCTTATTAAATGACAAACTGAAGCAAGGTTGTTTTTTTTTTTTAATTTAGGACACTGAATTTGTACTCATTATCTTAAACATTTTTTCCTCTCACACTTGCTTGGAAAAGTTTAGAGGGAAAAGGGGGGTGAAATGGTGTATAGACAGTGATTTTAGCTGGTATCTTCCTTGCAGGGGGGGGAGGAGATAGAAGTCTCAAAACTACAGGCCTATGTAAATTCTGCAGTATCACAAGTAAGTACAAAACAATAGAAATCACAGAAAAATGGGTAAAGCAAAGACCATATTTATCTGTGAAGGTATTCAACTTCTAAAGTAGAGGAGGGAAAAGTTGCTGTGGGAAGAAATATTTCAGGACTTTTTCCATCATGTAAATGGCTTTAAAAAAATTTCAGTGTATGTATTTTTTTTTTTTTAATATAAGATCATACCACTTGCAGATTAAATGTTGATAATGAGATAGAGCATGCAGTGATATAGAGGCCTCTATATAGAACTGAAAACCAGGTTTGGGAAGTCTGGTACTTCAACTCACAATGTATGGAACTAATTTTTTTCATGTATACCTGACTTATCAAAACCAATTTTGAGGACTCAGACTAGAACATAGTAAGAGTTTTTAAAATGCTTTTCAGACCAAAAGATACAAAGCTTTTTGAGGGCCAGATAATTTGAATGTGCAAAAATGTGCCTGGGTATACAATAATTTTAATCTATTCCCTCTTACGTTACAGAGAGCGTGGCACAGCCCCTGTTCTGGGACAGAAGGACGGACATCCGAGGGACATGGGCATCTCCTCTCAGGTAACGCGCTCTTACTGATGTCTTGAGAGAGAGAGAAAAAATAACTTTTCTGTTCAGATTAAATAATACCTGACCTTTTGGCCTTTTAGATTTTGGAGTTTATTGACATTTCAGACAAACATAGATTTTGTTTTATTTTGAGAGAGGTGAGGAGGCAAAGTGTTGTGAGGGAGGGAAGTTAATGCCAAGTCCTTCTGATGTCCGATCGGTTGCAGGAGAACAGCAGTGCTGACAGTGGTATACTGGATTTTCCCATTAAAATATGCAAATGATAGGATAATATAGAAAGATCAATGTATTCGGGAATTGTGTTGTGTGTTTCAGTTTGCTTCATATTAGAATAGCTAATAAATCGGAAGTAGATGCTACAATCTCTGGTTGGTCAAAGACAGGGCTAAAAAATAGTTCTTTCTAATTGTATGTGGTTTTATTGTGTTGACAAGTATATTTGATGTGGTAGCAATTAAAAGTAGTCTGTTTTGATTAAGTTGAAGGGCTGAGACTTGGTTTTAAAGCACGCTGGTTAATTAAGCAAGAGTCAGTAAATGGCATAAAGCTCTAGATAGGATGCTTTTTGAGAAAAATGCAGTTGCTTGAGGTCAAATTAGTCAATAAGCAAAATTTTCTGATCAGGAGAGAGTCTGTATTTCTGAGATATTTTATACTTTGTGTAAGCTTTTTATACACCAGTAGATAGAGGAGCTGTGTTAAAGTGTTGGAGTTGCTTTTGTGTTACGGTACATCACTTGTTCTTCCTGGCTTGAATTGTTGATTCAACTCTGATGATTTAGACAAGAGAGAAATGTAAATTTCATTTACCAAATGGGATGTTTGTAGCATTGAAAAAAGTGACAGATTAAAAATGATTAGAAGTCTCTACAATCTATAATGTTGTTCTGTAGCCTTTGAAAAGGCAGAAATCTAAATAATAATATTTCTACAGGCAAAATAATATACATTATCTAAAATAAAGTATAAACTGCTGTTAGAAGAGTTTTGAAATAAAAAGTATGTGCAGATAGGTAGTTAGAATTTTGAAGTATTTTTCTTCCCCTATTCTCTCCTTTTTTTGGCAAGGAAAAGAGAAAGATTTCTTTCCAATATAAAAGGAATAAATAAATACAATTGGAATGAAACATTATGCTAGATATTTGGTGAAATTTGTTTTCTAATAAGTATTTTTGTTTTAAATGTAAGTGCAGTGAAATAGTTCAGATCTCAAAGTTTGTGGGGAGGAAAATGTTTCAGCATCTTTGTTCATACCTGAGGAATCCATTTTAGAAGTCTATTTTCTCTGTTTGCAAAATACATTTTTATTAGATCTATGTATTTGGGTTAAGACTTACTTAAAATTACTTAATTAGGTTATACTGAAATTCTAAGTGATTTAAAAAGAAGGATTATGGTAATATGACAAAACATAACACTGTTTTCATTGAAATTCTTAAATAAAGCCCTTTTAACATGCCAATTTTAAAAATCTATAAATTTAAGGTGTTAAAATAGTACAAAATATAAAAAGGCTGAATTTATAATGGAATGTATAATCCTGTACCAGTGAGCAGGGATTTTGTAGGTACGTCTGGAACATGGCAGGAGGTCATTTACACCTTCAGTTTGGTTTTGAGCATTTATCTTGTGGTATTGACCTTCTTCTTACTTTATTATGGATATATAAACATTTATAAAATGTTTGTGGTTGATTTGTAAAGAAAAAATGTAAAGAAAGAAGGAACAGTGTAGGTGCGCTAAGCTAGATGGGGACTGATTGTGTTTTCCCAGGAAATTCTGAAAAATATACCAAAGTAAAAATTCCTAGAGTAAAGAATAAATTCTAAATAATTATATTTGTGCTGTTTGAAATAGCGTGGCTGTGAATTGTCCTTAAAACTGTCCTGTAAGTGTCCAAAACCAGAGCAACAGAAAAAGGTTTTCCAATTGTGTTTTCTCTAGATAAATCTATGGGCTTGTAGGCTGATTTCAGGGGCAAGGTATTAAAAAATGAACTTACAAAAAAGGAGCTATGTGTGTGCTTTTCTCATAGATAAGTTGTTTTTTTTTTTCTAAAAAGGAAAACGTATATGTGTTTCTCTCCTCTGTGTTGTTTATAGTTTGAAATAAATAACAATTTGCAGTGATTTATTTTTTTAAAAGACGTATTTGTATGAAAAATCTGGTAGTAGGTTTGTTTTACTTGTAATTTAATATTGGAGAAATAGCAGAATGTTTCTGGATATTTGCATTTGTTTCAGAGGTTGGAGCCTAAGCCAGATTTCTGTGTAGTCTGTCAGGCAGTTACACGTCTGAGCATGTTACAGTCTGTAGGACTACAAATTAGAGCTATTTGACTTTTATTTGCTGCATGAGGCTTTCATAAAAAAACATTGCAAATAAAATAGAAGTATAGGGGATGAGCTCTGCGTGTGGGGGGGGTGTTTTGGGGTGCAATGCCGAGCTGTGGAGGGGGGCCGGGTGAGACCCAGAGGTTTTTACTCTGAGGTGCTGCTTCTGCATGAACTCGTGCTATCTGCCCCTGTCCCTCACCGGCTTTATAAATGGATTCTGACTCTCCGGGTTATTTTTTAGCTCCCAGCAGGGTACTTGCATGCACATTGTTTGCTACTTATTTAAAGAGAGGAGCTGAAAAAGTGCTGTATGTGTTAGTCATACGTATACTGAGCACCTGTATGAAGAGTGTGTGGCAAGGAGGGCAGAACATGAGTGTGTGACTGATTTTCACGTTAGTTTCACTACAAGATAGCCCAGCATTTCCTAATAACTTTGTCCCAAAGTTTTCTGGGGGTTGTAAAGCTATTTTTGAGTTTATCTGCTTATTACAATTTGCCTCCTCAAACATAAATAAATACATTTTTTAAAGCCCCACGAGCTAGAATAAGGTCTTTCACCTGCTTTTTTCTGCCTCGCAGGGAGCGTGCAGTTATTGGAAGTAACAAACAGTTGTGGCTGGGACCAGAAACCACACTGCGGGAGTACAGAAACCCGGCAGAGTATCAGCGGCCNGCCCCGCGGCCGGTGGTGCCGGGGTGCCCGGCCGGTCCTGGCCAGCCCCGGGGTCGGCGGAGCCGGGGCCTCCCGGTGCCGCTCGCTGCCCGCGCCTCCGCGCTCGGGCCGCGCCATGGGGCATCAGCCCGGTCCGGCAAGGTTCGCCCGGAGCCGCGCCCTGCCGAGAGGGGTTTGCTGCGGTTAAACCTCGCGGGCGGTTCGTCCGCGCTGCCTCTGCCGCACCTGTGGCTGCTCGGGGCCCCGGAGAGGCACCGGCTCACGGGCTCCCTGCGTGTGCGGAGCTTTGCTTCCGCTTTGCGCTGAGCTCTGCACCGAGCCCGAGAGCAGGGAGATGCCTTCCTGCGGCCTCCGCCGCTCGGCTGGTGCAGATAGCAAAAGGCCGGCACGTGGCAGGAGGGGATCGGATGCTTTTATCTGCAAGTTGGGGTTTTTTTCTTTGAATTTTTTAAATGTGAAGAGGAAGAACTACGATGCATGAAGGTGCTGAAGTGCGTTGAAGTTACGGGACAAACCCAGGAAGCAAACAGAACTTGGTAGTTTACCTGATAGAGGGATATTTTCTCTCCGGACAAAGTGAGGAGGGAAGAAAAATGAGGAAACATACTACGTGTTAGTTTAATTTATGCTAATAGTGCAAAGTCTGTCCTTCTTAAACCTTCTGATGTTTTAAAGTAACTTGTTAATTAACTAGAGATAACTTACTGTATGTATCAAAGGAATGACAAATAATAAATCAGTTGGAAGTGAATTTAGTACATTTTGTTTGTGTATTTTTGTTTTCCTCACGTTTTGGGGGCAGATCTTGAAAAACAGTGTCATGCATCCAGTCAGCTGAACTTGGGGCTGAGCATGCTTAAACTCCTCTTGGGGATGGAAAGACTGTTGTTAGGTTATTTTCCTTGCTAATAGTAATCCTCTTAAGATTCAGAAGAAGACTAATTTATTTATTAACTGATAAAGTGCAAAGAAAATTACACTGTTGAGCTCAAACAACAACAGAAAAGGAAATATGCCATAGTAGGTTTGTTTCCTATTGCTCCGTTTCTGCAAGAGGTATGTGAGGAGCTCTACAAACATTTTTGTGTCAGAAAGCACATCAGATTTCGCCAATGGTATCACCTGAAATAGAGTTCTTAAAGTGTACATAGATGGTTCTCAGAAGAAAGAAAACAAAGAAGTGAAATATATATGGGGTTTTTTTCAAGGGGAGGTATTGTTCTAGTGGAGGAAAAAATGTTTTACTTATTAAAGAAATTGTTGGGTAGCCACAGAAAAGGGATAAGTGCCTTAAGTGCCAGTGTTATAACCTCTGGTGGTTTGGACTTGCAAAGTGAAGCTGGTGAAGATGGCTTGATATACGAAGTCAGCAAGTCCAGAACAAAATAAAGCAGAAAAGATCAAGGCAAGGAAAATATGAGTAATCTATTGTAGTGCGTTTTAAACTTGTTAATGTATGGCCTACTCTGTTCCCATTCTAACCATTGCTTTTCCAGTTTTGCAGTAGTAGGTTTTCCTGGATTCTGTTTTCTTATTTCAGTGGCAACTGCAGTTGTGCTTTAGCACAAGAAATACAATATATCCCCTTTCCAAAAATGTATAATCTACCTACAAATACTGTACTGTATTAGCAGTGGAATCTGCATGTAAAGGGGGTCAAATAGTTGAGGGTACCCAAAGGAAAGACAAGATTAGTAATAGAGATGATCTAATCTGGCAGCCATTGTACACTTGGCTGTAGGACAATTTTTGAAAGGCAAAATAAGATCACAGAGAAATTAAAGGTGGGACGAAATGCAGCAGTTTTAGCAAAAAAAGACTGTGCCAGATTACCTTGTTACCTTATATGTCATTGTGAGGAAACTTCGATAGTGTACCTTGTGAGGAGATCATGTAAAACAGAAGATTTGGATTAATTGCTTTATAAGGCGACTTTGGAATGAACTGACAGATAATAGGTGGGAAGAAACTATACTGATGGAAAGAAGGCTGCAAACTGGAATTTTCAAAGACTGTTAGAATTCTTTCCCTAGTGGCACTAGTGAAAAATCTTTGACACAAATCCAGTGGACTGTATCGATAGAGAGGAGGATTGGAATATCCGTGTGCTGGCAAGATGAATCAAAACTGAGATTAATAGAATTAGATGAGATTTAGTGATGCAAATAGAAACTGATCACAATTTATTCTAGAAGAGTTCATCACTTCAGTGACAAGTTGGCAGTTGGTGTAATAGTCAGCAGCAGAATGATAGCATGTGACACGGCTGAGAAAATAAAATAAAAAAAAAGATAGTGTCCTAGAAAGTGTTAAGGGATGGATTTCCTGTATGTATAGAAAGTATTATTGTCAAAATATATGGCATTAGTAAGACCTTATCTGGAGCCCAACTATCACCCACATTCAGATAAATGGGTTCAAACAGATGGATGGAACAGATGCAGGAAAGGACCACATGGATGTTAAGAGGAATAGAGAGGCTTAACAGAAAGACACAGAAGTGACAATTGCACTGTTATATAAGGAAGGAAAATAATTATATGAGCTCAAGATTAGAATAAAGCAAAACAAATGTGTGTAAAAGGGATAATGGGAAATTGCAGGAAGAGCTCTATCAGACTAACGGTATTCTGTAGTGGTTTCAAATGAGAAAGAAGTTTAAATTTCTTTTAAAAGATAGTTTGATATATCCAGGAAAGAATATCAGTGTTGGGTTCTGCATAGTAGTGAGGAATTTGACTCGGGAATCTTGGATATGGCCTCACATAATACTGCATTCTTGTGTATCAATGTATTCTGAGATGGGTATGTTATTTACAGTGGGTCCATTTTGAAAGTGCTGCTGGTTTTTGTCATATTAACTTCCTTTTAATATGCCTCTTAATAACAGCAGAGTAGTTTGGCTGTGTTTGCTCTGAACTGTGTATTTGGTTTGGACACAATGGCTGAATTCATGCAGTGCTACCTGACTTCTTGTGCCTGGATGGGCTACTTGTAGGAGTCTTAATGGAACAATTTTTAGGTAAGTTTTTCGGCATCTGGGCTAAGACAATGGTGCATTCTAAAATGTATGTATAATCAGCTTCCTCGGGATGTTACCTGAGACCTTGTGTGGTTTTTTTTCCCTGCCTTTTGGACTGTATAGTTTTTACATACAGCACTTAGTGCAGTACTGAAGAATTAACAGAAGAACCTAAAGATTAAAGAACATTGCTTTTCAGCAAGGCTGCTGTCCTCTAGGCAGACAGTTTAGATTTTTACGTGGCATTTTGGCTTTTGGGAAATCTCCACAGGGCAGGGAGTTAAGCAATCGTTGCTCAGTCATCCATTTTAATTTTATTTTTCAGTCCATAGCTGTAGCAGGTTATTCAAAGAGAAATAATATGTTTTAAGGATGTAACTTCCTGTTCAGTGGTCAATAGAAAACTAAGTGATAGAATCAATCCAATCATCAATTTATGCATTAAGTGCTACCACTGGCACTTTCAGTAGTTGCTGAAGCAAAGAAGTGAATGGATTATAAGAATTAAACTTCCTTCATATGCCCAGAGATGAACAAGTCATGAAAATGGAAGGCTCATTTGGTATGAGACAGTATGAAAGACTAGGAAGAAAGAAAGAAAAAAAAAAGTATTATTTCTAAATGGTTTCTTGTACTTTTTTTCTGTAAAGTGGGATTTGAGCTACAGACATTTATCTTGAAGCCTACAGGGCAGAAGTGTGACCATGAAGTGATGGTATGAGTGTGGAATGAAACATGCTTGGTTGTTATTTAACCCAGATACCTGAAAATTATTTTCCTCTTCCATCATGAATCTGATTCTTTAAAGAAAATAATTCCTATTCATAGCAGGTCCTTTCTTTTGTTCTTTTCTTGACCTTTCTGAGTGTGAAGGAAGTTTTGGAGTTCCCACTGAAATGGTAGGAACACTGTGTTAGGCCTTCAGCAAAGAAAAATTTTCTGGCCTGATTTGCCTATGTCATCCTACAAGGCTTTCTGCCATAAAAAGAGGCACTTCCACTGGTGTCACTTGTTTCTAGTCCTCTTGTGCTGTATAATGCCTCTTGAAATAACACTGATTGGGGGAGAAAAGTCATGGAAGTGAGCAGCACTCATGTGATAAGGCTGATGATGACATTTGCGTGGCTCAATAACAAAAGCAAAACAGCTCTAATTTTAGTATTAAACAAAAATAAGATGTTATTGCTGTCACTAAGAGTAGGCCAAATCCATTCTTTGGCTGGTTTTTTGTAACCAAGTCTGGGGGAAACGTGTACACGTGTATGCTCACACATGTGTATATAAACATACACCTGCTTTGCTGCAGGTGCTGGCTGATGAGTAGAAGTAACAGAGGATCAATACATAAAAGAACTGGGAACCTACACACTGAACAAAATCAGAGTATGGCAGGGCTTGGTTTGGTAGCTGTAGACTCAGAAAGGGAGGGTTCACTGCAGCCTGCAGCAGCATTTTTTGGGTCGGTCTTTTTAATTGCTCTTTGGTTTTAATTATTTTTTGTAGGAATACTTTGGAGCCAGGCCATTACTGCTGTAAATCTTCAGATTTCCATTGAAGTCTCCAGAGAGGGATAGTGTTTTACACACCTTGAACAGATGGCCTTCTGGGTGGAAACATTATTATGGTGTCTTTGGTCCTACACTGTTTTTAAACAATGGTGGTTTTGAAATGCCAGCTTTAATGGTTAAAACTTCAATGGTAGAAGTCTTTAGGAAGTCTGGAAGCCAAACATTTTAAAGAAATAGGGAGAATTTGATGAAAACTATACAGATGGATAAGTGGAATTTAAAGATAGATGGCAATCTGAGATACTTTTTTGCTCTCAACTTCTGTCCTTGGCAGGGTCCTAGTTGAACCTTGTGCCCTCCCATTTCCTCAAGGAATGATACATTGTGTTTAACAGGCATTCAAAGCAGAATTCGTGTTTGTGAAGTACTGAGAGTAGCCAAGACAAATTCTTCAACAAGTACTGGGTTTTGGCAGGGGCACCAGAACTGTCTGGCATGTGGATCTTTACGGAGACACTTTAGGACTACAGATTTTTTTTTTAAAAGGATTAGGAGACAGAGATTTATTACCAAACGTAGTCCATCATCTGTGTCTGAAAGTGAATGTATCAGGTGAATGTATCAGGTGACACTGAGTGTTGGCAGTGGTGCGAGTGCCATGCATTCCTGAACTTTGTTCATTTTATGTGGACAAGTATCTGTATTACTTATCTACAGTTACAAAACTAGGTAGAAGAGACATCAAGGATTAAACAATGAGCACACAGCATTTCATTTCTACAGACGATATTTTCAGCTTAAAATTAATATATTTCAGTGGGTTGTAGGATTGAAAAAGGTTAATCTGTTGCCATGTCCATATTATGTCTCCAGTAAACACATGCTGCACTTGGATTTGCAGCATGCACAAGTATTAGAATTTTGGGTTTTTTGAGTAGTACTTGATTTCCAATGTTGCTGGTAATTATAAAACCCAACCACCACTTTATATGCATGTCCTACTAAGCCTTTCCTTAGTTTGCATAATGAGAGGATCTGGAGCTCCCCATTGCAATCCCTTCTGAGAACTCTAAACAGGGAATGGCAACAAAAAGAGGAATTTTGAGATTTTACAGGACACTCACTTGTCAATCCATAGTGGGTAAAAGTGAAAAATCCCTGTATCAAGTACTAGAAATTTGTAGTGCCATTTGTATTGTTTCCTGTTTGTAAGGGAAGCTGAGCAGACTTTCTCATAAAGAGCTGTGTACATCTGCATGGCATGTTAAATTTACAGTCTATATACTCAACTAGTTAATATGCCAGCTACTGTTTGGCTTTAGGCTCTGTTTGTCTTCCATTGCTACATTTGCCTGGAGTGTTTTGTTGTTGAGAAATTTGGGACTTTATTCCCTGAAGCAGGACAGGTTGTTGATGCCCAAGGTTTATTTGAGAAGCAAGGATTGTATAGCTGTTACACAGTGTGGTAACCTAAAATGCCTGAATGGCTCAGTTTCAAAGCTAAGACTTGTGTTTCACAGCTGCCTTGTGTTTGCAGGTTTCTGCCCTTCTCGTAGAAACTATACTCAAAAGTGTGCAATTGCAGATGAGCGACACATCAATCAAAAGTTGTGCTTAGTTGGTTATTTATTATGGCACTTAATGTTACCAATTCCATCCCTTTCTCTCAACCTGCTGTTCTCTGGCTCTCTTGTTCCTGCAAGCTCTGCAGAGCAGGGTTGATGAGCTCGAGGTGCCTTATGTTAGGCTCACAGGAGTCCTGTACTGTAGGGGCTGACAGCGAGAGCCAGCTGGCAAGGCCCAAGTTTGAACCATGGATCCCCCAGCACCTGCTTCATGTGTAGCATGCCAGGGTTACATAAATACCTGCTTCTAGAGTTGCCCAAATACACCACTTTAACACACGCTTAAGATGTATGCACGGGATGGGGCTGAGAATGTCTGCCCCAACCCCTCCAGTCCCACTGGCTTTCCCTCCCGTGGTTACAGGTGAAAGAAAAACAGTTACTGAGAAGAAATTATTCACTGAGGGTGGTGAGGCACTGGAATAGGTTGTCCGGGGAAGTTGTGGATTCCCCATCCCTGTGAGTGTTCAAGGCCATCTTGGATGGGCTCTGAGAAACATGGCCTTGTGAAAGGCATCCTTGCCCATGGCAAGAGAGTTGAAAGTAGATGATCTTTAAGGTTCCTTCCAACCCAGGCCGTTCTATGGTTTTATGATATAATATGGTGATTCTGTGATTCTGTGTGCTGTGCAACAGCTTCAGCCAAAATCACCTCACCCTGCATACCTGTGCCATGCTGTTAAAGCACTTTGCTGCCCTTTCAGGCAGAGGAGGGAAACCTGAATTCCTGGGTGAGTGCTAAATAGTGTATGGACTCGGAGGGGTACCATGACCCCTGCAAGGAGGTGGGGTAGGTGCCTAAGGAAAGGCTGAGGATCTGGAATTCCACGCAAGGTATCTTGCCTCACCCCAGCGTTACAATCAACTCAGCAGTTGATGAGGTGTCTTGAGAGATTTGTTGGTGTATCTGAATGTTTCTTGTACAGATCTTAACAGGATGGACAATGAAGATTACGTTTGTAGGTATTCTAATTTTTGCCTTCAGTGTGCACGGGGGCAGGGTGTCTTAATTTGGGGCTGTGGATTTAGGCAAATACACACTGCAGTGCTCAGCACTGCAGCAGCCAGGCCCTTTATTGAATATGGCCTCACTGCAATAAGTGTGAGTAATGGTAAGAGAGGCATGAGAGCAGAATGACTGTACAGGGGGGAGAGCTGCTCTTGAGTTGCTAGAGTGAAAAACATATTTATAAAGGGATAAAATTAGTGCAGGATACAAGAATGCCATTTAATGAAACAAATGACTACACTGCTCTGTGGCAGGAAAAAACGTGACATATCACAGATAACCAGCAGTCCCCCTTCCCTCTCTCAGGGTTGCTGCAGAGCAGCATTCCTGGCTGCACTGAGCAGGCTGGGATGAGGAGTGGATCCCAGTGCTGAGACCCCCGAGCCACAGGTCTCGCTGTGGGGATAATGAGTAGCTGTCTTGGGTTCTCACCTGTGAGCTTGTAGTGAGAGGTGTTTACCTCAGGTACTGAGGGAGCATGTGTGTGTGAGACATGGGAGTGTGGTCTCACTGAGATGTATGTTGCTTGTGAGATACTTATGGCAGCAATGTCACAGAAAAACTTCATAATAAAAATCGAATGTTTCTTCCTAGTGGGTGCTCTTTTATCCCCTGTTCATTGTGTTTTATTACCCCTGTGCTATATTTTTGTTTTCTTTGTCTCCTTTTGATGCGTTCTTCTACGTAGCTCTACATTCTTATTTTTTGTTCCTTATTGTTGCATTTTCTAGTCATGCATGTCTTTACTCTTTAGCTTTCCTAAATACTTCTCTTTTGTCTCCCTTGTGTTCTGCTGTACAGCTTGGCCACGATCCATATGATGGAGCAATGTAGCCAAGCTGTGGGTTGACTGAGGCTTGCATCACTGCCCTGACCCAGATTGCATCTGCAGTCATCTGGAACTGACTACACGCCTGAACTGATAAAAGAGGCTGTGAAGATACGGATCTCTGGGGCCTGGGCAAGGTATCCTCATATACATGGGTACGCATGTTGATGTGTGAGTACACTCAAAATGCCTGGCTGTTCCATCGGCTCAGCCGACTGGGTGCTCCTCTGGGATTTGCAGCAGTTTACGGCAAATGGGAACAGACCTGCAAAGCTCATGAGAATACTGGGATTAACCCTGGAAAGGGGGATATGCCTGTTGCTCAGGAATGTGTGATGCCCATAAGCAAGAGATCCAAAACCCCTCACTTGACCTTTGTATAATTCTTTCTCTTCCAGTGAGTCCCTTTCCCTGCCTGTGACTCATCTTCTTCTAAATGTAGACTGTAAGCCTCTCAGAGGACTGCCTTTCTCTCCGAGCAGAGTAGCATAAAAAATAGCAACACTTCGGAATAACCAGTATTATTTTTTTAACACGAAAAAAAATAGAGGACTGCCTTGCTGTGTCTGTGCTTCTCTGTCAAGGGGTTTATCAGTCCCCGTGAGAGAACAGTGGGGCAGGTTCTGATCTGACCCGCAACAAGAAGGTTGTTCAGACAAGAGGTCTCAGGAGCAGCACAGCTGCAGTGCACTGGGCAGGAGATGTTATAATAAAAGATGGGTGGACTCTGACAGAGACCAACAAATCTTTCGTAGCACCCACATACTTCCTTCCCTGTTTCTGACCCATTTGTAATTGGCAGCATCCCCTTGGTAACTGCAGTGCAGCTTACCTGAATGCCCAGTAGGAAGTTGCCTGCTCCCTTCAGCAGGTTGCTCAACACTCATCTCCTTTCCTCCAGCCTCTATATGCACTGTCCAGCTGCCCAGTCCACTTCCATTCTCAACACTTGGTGACTCTGGTGGCCACTGTTACCTTCCATCCTTTGCTTCATCTCTTGTATTGTCTTTGGCTTGGAGTAGACCTCTTTTCTACCTTTTCTCTTTCCAGATGCTTTTGCCATATCTGCCTGTCCTCTGAAAGACAAAAGGGTGAGGATCAGCAGTGTGTCATTTATTCTGCAAACACTGGACAGATGAGAACTGCCTTGACAACCAGTAGAAGAAAATAGTGTGATATGGCCACAGCAAGCACATGTTCTATCTAACAATTGCCCAACGAGGAGTGGCACTCAACCTCCCTCTGGTTACCTCTGTTCTTTTCTTTTGCTGTAATGATATAGTTTCTTTCCAACACACAAGTGTTTATGCAAAAACGTCAAGATTTTCTGTGCATATTAAAATGGGTTTACAAATTAAGGAAAGGCTGGTATGGAACAAGAGGAAAATTATCCCAGCATTTTGCACTTTTTTGTGATCGAAGTCCTGTCTTTGGAGGGTGTTATGTCAACTACACACTTGGTGTAGTTGTGCCTATGAGGATTTTCCTTGTGTAATGACTGCAGGAGTTAGCCCTAGCGTATCACACTATTCTAAAAATCATGTCCAGTAAGCCATAGGTGGGCTGTCTTGGGAAAAATGCAGGAAGAAAACTTGGTGGATTCTTGGGCTGGATCCTCTGCAGTGTTACCTCTCACGAGTGATTCACAAACAAATGGGTGAACTAATCCACCAAGGGGATGGAAGGATGGATGCTTCCTGTTGTGGAATAGAGCAAAATCCTGTGACGTGTTCCCTCCTATTAGATCTGATACAACTGCTTATGATAAAGATTAATTTCTAAAAATCAACTGTAAAGCTATAGGTCAGCCAATAAGACAGCAACTTGACTAATTTTTCATTGCAAAGTGTGTGATAGTTTCATGCCTTTAATTGACATCAATGCAGACAGTGCCTTGTTGAATCCAATGAAATTTGAATCCCACTATGAATTTAATTGTTTTCCATAAGTATATTATGAGCAGAAGCCTTTGATTTCTATTAATTATGTATTTTTGAGTGAAAAGCTATTTTGTGTGTATATGTATTTAATAACAGGAAATGTAGCAAACATTTGTTTTTATTAAACTAATAAAATGGATAAACTTATCACAGCAAATTTTAATTTAATTTCTTTGGTCTTGTTCCCTTAGCATAGACGAAAGGTCATAAAGTGCAACCTCAGGTATCTCAGGATGCGCCGTTCTTTGCATCCAGTAGTTGATGTCATACAAATGTGTCTTGTTTCTAAAGGAGAGCTTTGAAGTGGCGGTAGTGCTTGTAACTGCATTCACATGGCACCATGGGCAGGTTGTGGCCTCAAGGTGCAACACTCAGGGTACTGCTTACCTGTTACAATTAAGGTGGCACCTTACCTGAGCTCTTTCCAAAGTCTGAAGCAGGCAAAGGTTAGGAAATGTGGAATGGGACAAGGAAAGAGAAATTGTAGAGCATTTGTAAATCCACTGACTTTACAATAAGCGGTCTGCAGGAGTGGATCTGCAAAGGGAAGCCAGGCCTGAGGAGTGCCAGGGTTTGGCAGATTAGGCTCCTGGAGGCTGCGTCTGCCATTGACATGGTGTGTGGCAAGTAATGCAAAGGAGTGGATGAGGGGAACATGGCTGCAGCCTGGCAGCTGGCACAGCTTGGAGATCTTCAGCAGTAGATCTTCAGGCTGGATTTGGGTATGGCCTATTTGCCAGTCCGGGAGAGAAAGGAAAGGCAATATTAAAACTCCCCGCTATGCTACTTGTTGTTAACAATCCAGATGGATGTGGATTTCCGAAAAACCTCATCTAGAGAGGGTTTCTTACTGCTTGAACTAAGGTCATTGTCAAATAAATGGTATAGAAGGCTTGTTTTCTAGAAGAAATTGTTGTCACTGAAAGTTGCAAGAGGCTCCCTTTAAAAACAGCAGTCCCTGAACCTATACTGGTCTTCTCAGACATTTTAATTGACCCACACCTTACACCAAATTGCCACTGATTTTCCATGTTCCTCAGCCCCTCCCGCCCTTTCAGCCTGTTGAGGCAAAACACCTCAACCATGAGCTATTTCAGGGTTTCAGCCTCCCACAGCCTACACTGTCCCACCTCCTCTCGGCCCCAGGCTCCCTCCTAGGAGGGAAGGAAAAACCCGGGCCCATCTGTGAGGTGGCCCTAGCAGGTGGCTGGAGGTGGGACAAGGCAGCAGAGCTTCGTGCCCTTCACCGCCGTGCAAGGAGCCACCGACGGGATGTGTGTGTCATTTCAGAGGTGTCTCCTACGCTCTTCCCAAGTCCACGCGTTCCTCACCCGTCGTGTGTGAGGCTCTGGGAGAGAGGTCGTGTCAAACGGGCAGGTGAAGGGCGACGGGGCAGGGCAAGTCCAGGCATTGCACAACAAGTGGTCAGCTCAGGGGAAATATTTGAGGAAGCCTCCGTTGACCCTGGATCTTGTCGGGGAAGGCAGATAGAGGCCGGTCAGACGGGAGAGCGACGCCAGCCCCGCGGTGCGTGGGGTGCAGTGGCAGCCGGGCTGGGTTGCCCAGTCCCGCTTTCCCCGGGATGGACTTTTCCCGGTGCGGGTTCCCTGAGCCCAGGGGTCCCTGCGGCCCCGTGCCGTGCCGTGCCGTGCCGTGGCGATCGCGGCGTGGCTCCGTGGGCGAGCGCAGTGCGGGGCTGGGGGGAGGGGAAGCGAGGGACAGATTCGAGTGCGAGGCGGAGCCTGAGCATTTTATGAATGGGCTCATATGACGTCAGTGGGGGCGGGAGCAGAGGCCCCGTCTCCCACCAATCCCGCGGGGTTCCCGGGCGCTGGCACCAGTCGAAGTGCGGCGGCCGGGTGACGGCCATGCTCGCCGGCCAATGGCGGCCGGAGAGCGGTGCCGACCACGTGGGGCGCAGGCCGCAAGTAGTACGGGGGCGTGTGGCCGCTCGCTGCCTGCCCCCCCTTCCCGGCGCGGCGGGGCCGGGCGGCCCCAGGGCGGGCGGGCCCGGCC
>VZTG01005442.1:314594-327158 GCA_013397845.1 Melanocharis versteri | reverse complement strand
GGAGCGGCGCGAAACTTGTGCCAACCCCGCCTGCTCCTGCAGCTCGGCCCCTCCTCGGTCCCGGGCCGCGCTCAGGAAGGGGCTGGAGCACGAGCGGCCCTCCCTGTGGAGGGGGTGACAGTAGCGGTGGCCGGGAGGATGTGGAGACAGCATTTAGCTGGCATCCCAGAAATACAGGAGCGCTGTGGAAGTACAGCAGAGGCTGTTACCAGGGTATTTTCAGTGCTGCGCTGCTCTAACTTTTCTCAGTACTTCGATTCCTGGTCACAGGAGCCACGCTGGGGAAAGACAGTTTCTCCCATCTGAGTCTACCACTGTGGGCTTTAAGTAACGATGAGGCATTAGAAAGGGCTTCTGTGCTGGTGTAACAGATCAGGCCAAGGGAATTTGCAAATCCATTTTTTGAAAAGTCGGTGGGAAGGGCAAGTCCTCTGCCTGATTGGGAATTGATAATGTGGGCCATAAAAATAATTGTAGCATATAAGAGGTATGAGCTTAAGATGAGATGATAGTTTAAAAGGCTGCAAAAGGTACTCCCTTCCCTCAAGGGGAGTAGGAGGACATCAAATGCTCGGCTGCTGCAGCTGCTTCCAGGTGTCAGACCTGTAGGCAGAGCAGCTCTGCAACAAGCTGGTCGATATCTGTGCTTATGATTGTGCTCCCCCATAACCTCTGCTGCAGCCAACACAGAACTTATATGTGCACATATGGCTGGGTAGTTGAATGTCTGCTTGTGTGAGACACCAGTAAACCAGCACTGCTACTGGCAGCATACATAATGCCAGAGCGTGTCATGAGTCCTGTGTGCACAGGCTTGAAGTGCAGCAGCCGTGCCTTGGACAAGTTACAGCTTTACATACAAATGTCTGAGGCCCAGGTCTTCCTTTCAGCTGGAGAAATGTTATGCCTGTTAAAGATATGGCTGGCACAGGACACCCAAACCCTCTTTGACTTTCTAATGTTGGTTTTGAATATATTACTGCATTATCAGTTGCCTGCTGGCTTGTGGTGCATCACAGAAGTCTTGGTGGCCACTTGCGCTTGTTTTGCATTGTTTCAAACATGGAAGTGCTTGAGCCAAATGCTAGCTTATCAGCTGGAACCACAAACTGTAGATAGCAGATCTTCCCACAGTCACATCCTCAAACATCCAGGGAACTGCAGTGCAAATGTCCTCTGTCACTGTTTTGAACAGGCGCAGGCAGCAGCAGGCCACTGTATGTGGCCAGTGGCTGCTCACAGAAGTTGTTTTTCCTCTGCCATGATTGTGATATTGAAGGCAAGGAGGAAGAGGAGCACTGGCAGCATGGCTGAATTCCCTGTTTATTGCTGTGGTCTAAAGTGGGAGCACTGCTGCAGTGTCGAGGAGAATGGAGAAGCAGGGTGATGATGCCTGCTGTCACTGTAGAAAGACATGTGGCCATCATGAGTTAGCTGTTGTGTGTCCTCTGTTAGCAGCTGATGCAGGCGAGATGCTGCTTTATTGGGACAGCTGCTGTAGTCCCCAGCTGAAATGAGGAGAGATTGTCTTAGTCTGAATAAGCACTGGGGTGGTTTGCCCTGAAGCACATTGTGGCTGGGTAGGCTCTCTGTTTTTTATCACGGAGAGGAGGATGGAGGATATCTGCACAGCTGCAGATGTGTTGGGTCACCTTGAGAATTAGCAAATTACTAAGTCATATGGTAGGAAGAAGTGCATTTCCCTTTTTCCTGGTATTTTAAAAACCAGTGGTTTTGATTCTGATTGGTTGCTGTAGTTACTGTGTCAATGTATTCTTTCAAGTGCACAACTAGAAAGCAACTTTACAAAAACCCTAAAACACAAGTCCTTTGGGAAGGACTTTTTACTGCCCTTTAACTCTTCTGCATGCCTGAAATTTGGTTGCAAATTCTTTCCTTGTTTTCTCAGGGATTTTTTTGGATGCATATATGCAATTGCTTCTGTCTATGCTCTGTCTATTTTGCTGGTGTTTAGAAGGAGGGGATGTGAGGAGGTGGAGCAACTATGTGACTGGTAATGTACTCTGCGAAAATTAGGTTTGTACTACTTGAAATAGCACCTCTTTTGACAAAAAGTTAGTTTTTCTACAGTCAAAATTATGTGTGAAGGTCCATGTGCAGCTTTTCTCGTTTTCTTTCTGTATAACTTGCATCTGGCTTGGTTTTTGGCTACTGTACAGTGAAGTGCAGTGTGGAAGTTGGGTGGATGTCTCAATGTGAGATTTCTGGGTGCATCTTGCGAGAGTATACAGTGAAAACCCCTGGGTTGAATGTTCTACCTTTAATGTGCCTGGTAAGTTGATAAAAGAAGGTAAGAATAACAGCTCCCATGATTGAAAAACAATGTAGCTAAATAAACCACAGACTTAACAGGACCAGAGTGCCAAGGAGTCATTCTGAATTCCTCAAGAATACAGCAAAGATGTGGCTGTTCCCCTGCCTTCCTGTAGGCAGACAGATCTGTTGGTAGTGCTGATTGTTGTGATCCATAATGGTATTTCCTTGGGTTGGATGAGAGTCCTGTTCTTCTCCCATTGATGGTAGTGGCAGGCAGCCACCTTGCTTCTCTGCCATTGAAAATTGGGTGTATTCTGGAGTACAGAGTGTCTGGAGCAGGGAACTGTCTGCTGCTGTTATAGCTCCCATTTGGAGAGTTGCCGTGTCTCCTATTTTAGGAAGCCGCCTCTTTTTCTGGAAAACATGAAATAGTTTTTCTGCTCCTTCCCTTCAGTAACTTGGCAAAATGAATTCAAAATCCCATGGTAATTTAGACTGGGAGGGAGGGACCTCAGGAGGCTTGTAGTCCAACCTCCTGTTTGGAGCAGGGTCAGCTGTGTGATCAGACCAATTCAGTATATGCAGGTAATCAACTTTGTGTTTTCAAAACACAGTCAGTGCAAGTTGGATTGACCTGGTGCTCTAAAGCATCTAACATCTTGGTTGTGTCAGTATTTGGTTGTGTGGATACTTAAACTTTTTATTTATTTTTTTCCTGTCTCAACATTGCAAATATTTTGATGATAAATGTGGGTTTTTTCCCAGTTTGCTGTAGCTGAAGCAATGTGTTAACTGGAAACAAAGTTTATTTTGGTCGTGTGATTGGCTATATGACAATTGAAGAATAGGTCTGCTTTCTTTCAAGCCTCACAGTGGCTTAGAAAAGCATCCACTTCTTCCCCCAGTGCCTTTGATAGAGTCATGGTTGAATAATCGTACATTTAGTGGTTACAAGATGTCTGATAGTGGTGATGCTTTCTCATGTGGTGAATACAGCTGTACAGTTGTATTTGGGCCAACAAACGTTTGTGAAGATGAGCTTGCCTTAATTAAGCTTCTTGGAGTTTATTCACTAACATGCAAAATTAACTAAATGTGGGCAATTTGCTCTAGATTTCTTAAAAGAGAATTTGTGAGAGGTCGTTAATCAGGATGGTGCTCTCAACTGCCTCTAACTTTCTGTAATTTGATTTTAGACAAAACCCCCTTATTCAGTCTTAAACCATTCTCTTCCTGTGTAAATATTTAACAAAAACTTCTTTGAGCAGCAGCAAATCTGGGTGACCCTCTCTGCCTTCTTGTTGGCTTCTTTTACTTAACAAGGGCTACACGTAGTCCAGCATCTAAAAATAGCAACTTGTGTAGCAGGGCCACTGAGGGAGGCATGAAAAATGTATGTAACTGGGTACATGAGCAGTGGAGTAGATACTTATTTGTGTCTGTACAGTCAGGTCTTTTAAAAATGAAGAATATGGGGGCAATTCCCAAACTCTTGTTGACTAGTAAGTTGAGATAATAAAAAGCTTTATAAATCAGACCTTACCAATAACATTATTGAATTAGTAAGATGTGATGCTTATGTCAAGAGGAAGAAGTGACTGGCTGGATTTTGTGCCTGTAAATGGTTTGAGTTAGATTCCATCTGTAAGATTATGCTTTCTGCGTGTCTTATGAAGCAGACCCTGATCCTTATAAAGTTCTTGGGATATCCTTAATGAAATAAGTCAGATGGTAAATTATTTTGGTTACAATTTAAGAGCTCCGTACAGAGGACATTCACTTCACTGCTGATCAGGTGCTAACTTGATGACTTTGAGCAGCTTTCACAAGCGGTGTCGTTTTGCAAACTCCTTAGTATCGAGTGAAATAGTTGTTACCTTAAAGCTTCTTTGTTTTCTGCAAGCAGCATTCAATCCCTGTTGCACAAACGAGTGCAGTCTTGCTTTGCAGGTGTTTCACAATGTGCAGTATAATTGACAGACCAGGTCACGATTCACTTTGCAGATTTAAACAGCCACTCTGGAGCAATGTGTGGCGAGGGTGTAGTTAGTAGGGAAATGGAGGGGAAGGGAGTTTCAACCATTCTGAGTGTTGCTCTCCCTGCAGGATGTGAGAGGAGAGGCTCTGCCCAGCGCCCTGTTTTCCCTGTGCATGACTGCTTAGCTGGTGTGTGCAGAGCTTTGGGGGGAGCTTTTGGTTACCTCTTGTTCTTTAGCTGAATCACTTATTCAGGGTTTTATCATCTTCAGCACTTCAGATCTATGGTGAAGGTCTTCTGGCCTTGTTCTCGATTCTGGATGCTACCCATGTATGAAATAAAGCATGGCACTTGTTAACTTGAAAAGTAATGTTAAGAATGTGTGAAAATGTGCCAGCTTGCTTGTAAACTAACTTGTGATCATGACAGCTCGAGTGAAATGTACAGCCTGAACTCAGAGCATGTTTTGTTTTCTTGTATGGCTATTTGTAAAGTGCTTCTGAAGGGTTACTGCACTGAAGAGTGGCTCAGAGAACAGTCTGGTGCAAGTGTCCTAATCCTGTCTGTGCTTCCTAGGAGTACTGTGCCCCAGCGTGTATGGCTTTTTCTTTTCCTATTTGCCGTGTAATGTTTCCAAGTATCCATCCTAAATTTTCTCTAGTAAAAAAATTAGCTGTCTGCCTTCAGTCATCAGTCCTACTGATAGCTTGTAATTTAGAAGACTTCTGTAGTTGTATGCCTTCAGCCTGTGCTTTGTTGGACTAAGCAAACGATGCTCTTCCAGAGCAGCCCAGGAGAAATGGGATCTCTGACTCTGTTTCTCTAGACTTGGCAGCTCTCACTGTGTGGTGTTTGAGGGGGCTGTAACTCCTTCAGAGACCTTGCAGCTGTTGGTGAGTCAGGGAGGCTCTCTAGTGTTTTTTACATAGGTTACTGCTATTAACATACCCTAAAATCAGTCCTGCTTCCTAGACAGTATAAAGGACTGAACCATACTCTGCTGTTTTCTACAATTTTTCTTTCTTTCTGGTGCTTGATTACTTCTTTCAGGTGTTTTCATTTGCACATGATGTTGCTGACTCTTTAAAACCTCTACTTACTAGGATTGCTCAACACTTACTGCATTAAGTGCTCCTTTCTTCACTCTCTGGTCAGAAAAGTAGAGGCAGAGCAACTGCTCAGAGCCCAGACGTCCAGAGTCCCAGTTCTGCTGTGTCCTTGCTGATGGACTTCAGCCCTTCCTTCCCTTCTGCCTCGTGCCAGCACACTAAATGTGTATGTGTGCACCACTGGCCTCAGCATCAACCAAGCTCATAATCCACAGCTCTGCAGTTTGATTCAGAATATGAACGGACTTTGCCATGTTTAGCTGCAGGAGCAGAGAGATGTATATGGAGGAGGCTTCAATGCTTGTAGTATGGTTTCTCTGCCTAAAAAAAGCCCACCACCACCAACAACAAAAAAACAACAACCAAAAACAAAACCAAAAACTAATGGTGAGTGGAGGACAGATGTTTGCATTAAGGTGAAAAGAATACCCACTGCTTATAAACAGCCTGAGAGGGAAATGCTTGACAATTTATTACCCTGGGGATGAATAGCTGTTATTTTAAACTAGCTCATTCTCCCCATCTTCTGTGTGTTTTAAAGTAGGAATACTTGTAATGGAAACTGATTACTTAAAACGAGAGAATTTATACAGGAATGTAATCTAGAGTAATATCTTGCTCCAGTTTATTTGGTTTGCTCTTTTGGCCAGTGTGCTTCCCTCGCTTTGGGAAGATTACCTGTGAGGTGCCCTGGTGACAGCAAGGAAAGGCATTGCGCAGAAGTGGTTAGCACACGAGCGTCTTCAGCAAGGAAGTCCCAGCTGGAATTGTGCTGGGTGTTAGTGCCAGCTGGGTAGATGCACTCCTGTGTAAGGAACAAGTAAGCTGGCAGGAGACGCTGAGGATCTGAGGGCAGAGCTGAGAGTGTCCTTTGGGAAGACTACAGTAGTTCTCCACTTGGGAATTGTTTTTTTTGGTAGGTGGGTGAAACGCGTCGTTCTTGGTCTTGTGAATATATCAATTCCTAATCCATAGGGTGAGGATGACCATCTCTGCTATGGAAGGGTAACAGTAAGAAAGTATCTTTCCTGATTGTTCTAACAGAAATGCCAAATGTGATTCTTTAGGCCTGTAAATGGACACAAATGTGGGATAAACACTGTAACTAGTAGGTAAAGCACCCATGTGTCAGGCTTGCGTGGTTTTATCACTTACCTAAGTTGCTGCTTCTAGCTTCAGATGTCTTCTGGTGCTCATCTACTGATAAGTTTTAGAAAACCTGGGTTCTTAGAGAAAAGCAAAAGATTTTGCAGATTGAATACATTAATATCTGAAAATGCTAGAATTAGGGCAATTCAAGTTCCTTCCCCTGTAGTACATGTAATTGCACAAAAGAATTCTACCTTAAATCTGCTCTTTTTTGACTCCTGATTTAACCTTAAAATAATATATTGTTTTTCAAATCTGTGCAAGTTCCCAGATTCCTAGAACTAAAGTCTAGAGCAGTGCACCATCACCCACTGGGTGAGTCATTAGCTGTGCTGAAATCCTGTTCCACAATATAAGCATCTCCAGCTAACATGGGAAGAGAGCTATACGCAAAATTTCCTACTGAGCTTCTAATTCACTCTATTGCCCTCAGCAGCAGATGGTGACATCTAAAAGCCTGGGGTTTGGTTGTAGGTTTTGAAAGAAACCTCTTGTTTAGCAGTTCTTATAACTGGAGTTGAGATGTCCAGAAGCTGAGCCTCAGGGAAAATAATGCCTGTCCCATTGTTTCTTCTACTTCTTTTCCCATTTTTGTTACCCTCCCTGCTTCTTTCTCTCCTGAGGGCTCTCTTTATGTTTCTCTCGTGATTCAGTTGCTTGTCAGTTGTAGGAGACAGCTGGGTGGCTCAGGTTCGGGCATGGTCTGTATATGTGCAGAACTTACTGTCTAGTTGACTGTACAGATTTGGTTTTGGTTGCATGTTTGGTTTTTTCTGTTTTTTACACCTCCCTTCTATTTTCTCCCTCTTAAGCAATTGTGAGCCATGTGTTCTAGAAGGGTGTATTCCATCAGTCATGCCGGAGGGACAGCTGTGTCTCCACTTCTTGAGGAGCTCTTTACTTACTGGACAAGGAAGAGCAGATTTGGAGCTCAGCTCTAGGGCTGTTAATCACAACAATTTTTCCAAAGGATTTTTGTGTATGTTAGAAGACTACCACAGAAGCAGAAAGGGAGAAAAGCTGTAGTGAGAGAAGGGGAATGGGAGGTGCTATGCTCAATGGGACAAAGGTTTTATTGTTGAGGGGAGGAAACTGTTGTGCAGAGACTAAAGAGTCTGGTCTCCTTACAAGGTATCTAGTCCCTGCTTTTAGGTGGAGAGGTTTGCGGATGTGTGGGAGGATGCATATGGATACAGAAAGCACAAGGCAGAGAACTGTCTCTAATTCTGCAGCTGCTGCTACCCAACCAACACTTGCTTATGCTTTCATGTTTCTCTTCCCCCTACTCTGCTTCACCACTGGATCCTTGTTCCAGCAAGTCCCTCTTTCACATTCCTCTATGACAGGCTAATCTGTTTCTCCAAAACTCTTCCATTGTTCGGAAGTCTCTGGAAGACCTGTTTCCCACAGGCTTTGGGAAGCCCCTTTGCTCCCTTCCCCAGGATTCTTATCCTGCTAGCAAAGGTGCTTAATCTATAAACTTGTTATTCTCTATTATTTTGCATAAATATTTTTTTCTTGAAAGAGGCGTATGTGCCCAGTATTCCTGCTGTCTCAGTCCCATCTGCCAAAGAGCTCTCTATCCCCAAAATGTGGATTCAGCATGGGTCACAAGTCAGATCTCTAACAGGAGAGAGAAGCAGCAAGGAGAGGGAGTAAAAGGTCACTGCACTGTTGGAAGAAGCTGCTACCGTGTCAGTAGTTGAACAAGGGATTAGAGTTAGGATGTCTTGCAGATTGTTCCTGCTTTCAGTTGTCCTATGTGTCCAACCCAGTGTTTGTGTGGCATGGCAGAAAGGGATGTGTACTCCTATGAACTTACAGGTGTGCTTAAAGGCAAATTACCTGTCCTGATAAAACCTCTTTACCTCAGTCTTTTTGTCCTGGTACACCCAGATCTATGGCAAAACTTTTGGGGCTCCGCAGCTTTGTGTTTGTTCCAAGATTTTGATCTAGAACACTCCATTTGGTGGACTGGTTCTTCACCTTGAGTGTTCACTCCAGAGCCTTATTCATGTTCCTTTGCACTGGAATCAGTTTGCTGACACTCTCACATGGTGTCAGTTTATAAGTGAGATGCCTTCTGTCACTAGAGTGAGTGTGTGTTCTTACATCATGGCTTTCTGATGTAAAAATGTGGTGTGGAGAGAGAAGGTAGATGGAGAGCTCTTGTCTTGCTTTTTTCCTCCTTATGCTGGCACTGATGTTGGTCTGTTTGTGTGGTGATCTGGTCAAGGAGTGTGCCCTGCAGAAAATTAGTCACTTGGGGCTATTTATGCTCCATAGACTGCTTTGGTCATATGAATTCCAGTGCTGGTGCAACACAAGGGAAACTTGGCAGCATTATGGAACTGTATGTTGAAGATACACTTGAGCCCAGTGGTCAGCTTGAGTTGCTCCAAGACCAGGCTGCTGCCAAAAGAATTGCTGCTGCTCTGATCATTGGCCGGGAGCTCTCACTGCTTCCCTTGTGCTGCCTCAGTCGATGTGTGGTAGTGGTGTTGGTGAGGTCTGCTTGTGTGGCTGACCCCTTAAGTCAGCAAGGAAGACCAGCTGCAGTCAGCTGGGTCAGCTTCCTGAGCTGCCTGAAAAGCAGTTGGCAATCAGATCTGGGGAAGCAGGTAGGCATGGATGGTTGGGTGATGTCCTGCAGCTAAGCTGGCTGAAACTGAACCTAAAACTGCAGGAAGAGCCTGTTGTCAGTTCTGTTGCTTGGTCCCATCTTGATGGGCTGTTCCAAAGTCCTGTTTTGCTTGGTTCTTTGTGGGTCAAGATGGGTGGCATGTACCTCTTGTGTGTTTGAGAGGATTGTTTATGAGTTGCAGAGTATGATTTTGGAAGTCCCTGCTAACAGGTTTTAACCAGCTCCTTTCCTTTTCAAAGACTAGGATAATGGTGTTGTATTGGTTTGGTAGCTAGGATATTAATTTTAAGAAATAAACCTCTTTGTCATTCCTTCTACAAGAGTTTATAGTATTCTGTTCTTCCTGTGACCTTTTCCTTGGGGACAGATTGTGCTTGGCTGTATTTCAAACTCTGGTAACCAAATTCTAGATGTTTAACAGTGTTTGAAAACGATGGGGTTGGAATCTGTTCGTCTGAAAGTCTTTGTAATCCAAGAAATTTTAGTAAAATGAAAGACGTGGATTTTCAGTCTGCCAAATGTGATTTTGCAGAATTTTGGTAGCATCTCATCCCAGCTGGATTTGTCACTTAGTTGCTGTTGCTGGTTGTGGTTAAATCAAAGTGTAGAATTTCTGATGTAAAACATTGCCGTGGCAACATATGAAAATAATGCATTTGTTCAGAAAAATGTTAGTGTGACGTTCCAGCATAGACTAGCTTGTTTCAGTCACTGTTAGTAAGCTTTGGATTGAAACTGCGTTTCTTATGCACTAACCTAGAATTTGTCTCCTCAAACTGACTTTCAGCACAAATTCTTTACAAAGTGAGGAAGCAGATTTGAGTAACAATACACCTTTTTTCATAAGTGCATACTGTTTTAAAATAGCCTTTACTGTAGAAGTTGGTTTATATTTTCATTTTAAAGCCTTGCTTTGGGGGGAACTAGTACTATGGGATGCATGTAAGTAAGGGATGCTGATCAAAACTTTTAATGCCTATTGTGGTACTATATGCACATATTTTTACTAGCTGTGGATTTTCTGTAGTCTGAAGTTTGCCGTTATTCTTAAATCTTGGAGCAGTGATCATGTTCTTAAAAAGCTTTTTTTTTTCTTCTCTTCCTTAAGGTGTCTTAGTTCCTTTGATGCCAGCTACTTCCTCTAGCCACAACAGCCATTTTCAGCAGGAATGATGCACCCAAATTCAGTGCTGTGACAGTTTGCATGGGCAATGGACTGCTCGGCCTCTAACCAGGCTGTGCTGTGCCCCAGCTGGCCTGTGTTTGTGCTGTGCATGTGTCCTGGTGCTTGTGGGACAGCAGTGTTTTGGTGAGGTGGCACTGGCTGTCTGAACGTGGTGTAAGAAAGGTTTACAGGACCTGAAGGAGAGCAGCAGAGATGCTGGAACAGGTCCCATTGGCGGGGGGGAGCTTTGTTCAGTTTTGAGGGGTCTTTTGAGAGAGAGGCTAGAAGGACCTGTGGATAATAAACTAGACTGTTTTGGCAGTCTAGTTCTGATCAGTGGGCTAAAGGTACCAAGATCAGTCTATGCAGATGTGGTAAGAACAACATCCATTGCACTTTCCGGTGTCTGACTTCTAGAGGAGGGTTTTCTCTTGGACCAGAGACAAGTTCAATAGCTGGCCCCAAGGCCCACTCAGAGAGGAGGTGGGGGAGCACTAGTGAAAACCTTTTCTGCTGCAGAACTTTTAAAGTTTTCTAAATCAAAGAATGCTTGACAAGTTGGGATAGCAGGGCTGCAAGAATGGGATGTCAAAAAAAGGAAGGAAAGCAGCAAGTGGAAGAGAGATGGGGCAGGAAGTACCTGAAGTCAAACAGGGAGCCAGAGGGGTGCAACCTATTGAGCACGCTGCTTTCCAGAGCATCCTGGCAATTGGTGGAGGTTGTTCTCCCTTTATAGCATTGCATCTGTGGATAGGGGATGTAGCTGAAAATTCCTCTGAGCTACCTTTTTTCCGAGCCATGGCTGCTGGTTTGCTTGCTTGGGACAAGCTGAAGAGTCCTGTCACCACTTGCTTGAGTGGACTCTGTAAATGAAAAGGGCATTGGGGAGATTGCAGTGAAGACTTTGGAAGGAGGTTGTGGTGGACCTTGAAAGGGGAGTGCTGCATTCTTGGTATAACTCTCCATAGAAGTCTCCACTTTGTCAGGACAACGTACATGTTAAAGACAAGGTGAATAGTGTTGTGTCTGTGCCAGTGTTCCCTGATGTAGCCGAGGCTCCGTGGGCCCTGAAATCCATGTGTGGTGCAGGCTGGCCCTGCTGTTCCTTCCCTCTGCCTGCCGTGTGTGCCCTGCTGCCTTGTGTGCCCTGCCTTTGGGACAGGAGCACGCAGGGCCGCTGGCCACTAGCTAAAGGCGAGTCCTCTGCTGTGGGCGGATCCTGTGTGAAGGCCGGCCGCNTGCGCGGCGGGGGAAGCCCGCCCCGCTCCCGGGGGATCCGCTGCCCGCGGGGGAAGGCCGCCCCCGCCAAGGGTTAATGCCGCCTCACCTCAGCCGCCCCGGCCGCGGCNCGGAGACCCGTGGGGCAGGCGGCAGCCAGGGATGGGGCGAGCGCTCTCGGCTGGGCCTCAGCTTAGCTTGGCCCGCGCTGGGCGCGCTGGTGGCTCCGCGCTGGTGGCTCCGCGCTGGTCCCGTTGGAAGCCCGGCGCTCGGGCAGTGCCGGCTGCTGGCCGGGAGCGAGCATCCAGCACCCGGAGATCGTGCATGCTTAGTGTCAGGGGCTGATCGCACCGTGCGCCGTGGCGCGGGCGTGCCGCGATCGGTGTCCGGGAATCGGACGTGCTGCTGGCACGCCGGGCCGGGCCCCACGCGTGGGCGCGGAGCAGCGGCTGCAGGGCGCCGGCGCCCCCGGGCCGTCCGTCCGNGTGGGGCCGGCCAGTGTGAGCCCTGCCGGGAGCGCATGGCTTCCTCCGCCCGCATTGCCGCTCTTCCCGGGGCGCCCCGGCCTCCCGCCCCGAGGGGCGGCGGGCTGCCCCGTCCGAGAGCCGGGCGGCGGCGGGGAGCGCTCCCCGTGTCCTCCTCCCGAAGTTTCCCGGGCGGGCGGGGGATCGGCGGGGCCGCCGTTCACCGCCGCTCCGTGGGAGCGGCCATCCCGGGGCGGGGTGCGCGGCCGCCTCGCGTGACAGGGATGCTGCCGGGGACACTGGCTTGTCCACGTGCGGCCGGGGGGGCCGGGGCAGCCTGCGCCAGCCCATGCGGTGCCCGCAGGCGCTTCCTCTGCCTCCCTGCTCTGCCAGGGAGAAGAAAGTGCACCGAATCAATCGTAGCTGAAACATTTAAGGAGGCTTGATGGGAGCCTCGTTTCCATGGGAAAATCTGGGGAGTTTTCCACCGGGGGAAATACTGCAAGTTTTGAAGGGCTTGGAGTGAAATATGGAAGGCATCGGTGGGCGTTTCTTTATTT
>VZTG01005442.1:274095-314559 GCA_013397845.1 Melanocharis versteri | reverse complement strand
GGGAGAGCAAAGGCGGTGTTGCCCGAGTTCTTCCTTAAATCTTTAAGGCAAACACCTATTGCAAAACAGTGCCGATACAAATGAAACAGTCAAGGATTTCCAGGGCGCTTTAACGTAAGAGTCTTCCTAATGCTTCATGGTAATTTATCGAGGGCATTTCTCATGAGACAACTGTTGCCTTCTAAGTTGATTAACTTGGGCGTGTTGACNGTTTAAGCGAAATCGCCCTTCTGTGCCCCCCCTTCCAGTGCAAGGGCTGGAATGAAAAACGTGGGCTTGAGAAACGGCATACTGCGGAGTACCTCACGCTTGTAGGCAGGGTATCTTTTGAAGATAAGTTTAATGGCTTTTCAACAACTTTGATTTCTGGGGGTTGTGGTTGTTGTTTGTATGAACCATCTATTTGAATAGATTGTTTCTCATCACAATTAGGTAACTTTCAAAGATAATAGAAATTTAAATTCTTCTAGTGCTACTTGTCTACATTTCTAAGGCTTGCCTTTATAGGAGCTCAACAGCTGAATAAAGGCTTACCAGCTATGGCATCTTTTATCAGTGCTTGTCTTTGCATCTTTTAAACAAAACATTATCTACTAAATATACTCCTGAAGCCATCTTTGCCTCTAACAAGCCATGGGAAACTATTTCCAGTACATCTGATAGGGCTGCACTTTTTAACAGAAATAAAGGTGTTATTTAGAGTTAGGGATTATAAAAGGTTTAGAGCCATTCCTAGCACAGCATAAACATGCTTACGAGCTTCTTGTGGATCTTGGTGTACGTGCAGTCATGCTTGAACCTGTGAAAGGGGACACCCCGAGGGGTGTTTCCCTCTCTCCCCAAAAGAGCTACTTTAGCAGTTGGTTCGAGTAAGATTGCACAGATTCTTCATTCTGAAGTAGCAAGGGAGAAGGAAGGAAGGGTCATACTTGGTGTTGTTTTGTGTCTTGGATAGCAACAGGCCGCTTAAATGGTCCAGTTCACCTTTTTTTGTCCTTGGGAATTGGTGATTTGGGTGACCTGAAATTTTGGATATTTCCAGTTGTGAGAACAGAAGCATAACATTCCACTAGAAGATCCAATATTGTCTCTAAACAAGATAATGTTGGTTCTTGCTTTATGTGAACTACTTTACTAATTAGCTCTGGTGGCTTCTTATTCTAAACCCTTCAATTTTATTATCCATTTTAAGTGCTGGAGACTTTCACCTGTAGTGGTCATGTTAGTTTCAGTCTGCATTTATCCTAGACAAGCTGCCCACAGATGTAATAAGGATTGTGAATGTCCTGCAGTCCCACGGTTCTGCAGCCTCAAGTGAGGAGCAGTGGGCTGGGTGAAATGGGAGCAGCTCTTTCAGCCTCTTAAGACACTAATGTTTCTTACTTCTGTGTCCAACATGACATGTATTATGTGGCTGCTGTGCTCTTACTTAGTCTCAGTAAAACCATGGGGAACTGGCTATGGAAACTGGTCTGTTCTTCTGGCTTGTCATTGCTCCTGCTGTGCAGGAGTGAAGCCGATGTATGTTTGTACGCTTGTTTCCTGCTGTATATACATTGAAGGGCCTGCACTTGCATTCTGCAGTTGTTATCCTCCTGATACCTTCACATGGCCTTCTAAAATTCCCAGTGTGATGCTTCCCATCCTGCTGTTTAGGGGCATCAGATATGGAAGTCTCTGTGCTTCAACTTCCTTACTTTTGAGCAGGTTACACATTTGGGCATGAATTTTGTTGCCACTTCAGCTGTTCTGCAGAATCCTTATTTTCATACCTCTGTGTCCCTAGAGCTAATGCTGCCTTCTCAGCGTACAGCTTGTTTTAATGTTGCTTCTAGCCAAAATGAATAAAATATCACTGGGTGTCTTCCTGCTCAGTTTCTGTTCTACTTCGGAGCAGTCAGGATCTCTGACAGAGAGAGAGCTTCTGAATGAAATCTCTCCAAGTCTCACGTCTTTGCAGTTGGATTCCTTTTTCTCAGATAGCCTGGAGATCTTGCAAATTCTGCTGACATTGGCTTCCCCAGGCTTGTGTTGGAGAGGGAAGAAGTGAATACATTGTGTGGGTGGTGGGGAGGCAGGCCTTTACTGCTTCAAACGAGAAGTTTTGTCAAGCTTTCCTACTTCTGTCTTTCTTGCGTGGTACATCACGTGATGAGAACTCATGAAGAGGGAGGATCTTGGAAATATCCTTACACAAAGCAAATGCTTTTGCTGTGCCAAGAGCCATCTTTATACCTCCTCTCTCTCAATCTGTTAGTGCACTATAAGACTGAGGTGTAAAACTTGGGAATGTGATACACATATAGGAATTTCTCCTGAGCTCTAAATGCTGGCCATGACTGATAAATGGATGGTCTGAAATAGGAGGTAAGAGCTCTTATATGTCCCCTGCCTGTGTTAATAAGCAAATGACTCAAACTCTGCAGGGCAGCAGGTTGGGCTCATGGATTTATATAACACACAAATAATATGTTCTTTCTATTACCACACATCCAAACATAAAGGCTTTTTTAGAGCTGTTGCATGGTGTCCCCTCCCATGGGCCCCTGGAGGTAAGAAGTTAAACAAAAGTAGTTTCTTGGGTAGTTCTGATTTTGGGATTAACTCTGGGGTTTTTGGGAGGGAGCAGATGGAATTAGAATTTAAAAGGGGTCAGTGCAAAACTTACCAGTAAGCTTGACTCTGTTACGTGGAGGTCCACATGGCGGTTGCAGAACATAAAGGATCCACAGATCCAAAGGGCTGGAAAATCCCTCTTCTATTTTAAAAACGATTTTAAAAAGCCCTAGCATTTCAGGAACTCTTCTGGTTTTTTAGAATTTTTGGCTGTTGAAACAGTCACTTAGCAGAAATATGTCTTAACAGCTGTCTGTTAGACACAAGAACTTCTAAAAAGATCTCCAAGAATGGAAACAGCTTGGGGAAGGATTAGATGTATTAGCTTTGTGGGCTTTTCGAAGTCTTCACAAAAATTCAGCAAGGAAGCCAAGCTGCTTTGTATTTCAATAGAAAACCAGGAGGTCAGAGAATTTCTGTACAGTGTTGTGTAACTTTCTTGTCATATACAGTGCAGGGCAGGTGTGTTTACTGATGAATGTATAGGTACAGATTTTCTCTTCACATGTAAAATCTGTCTTTTTCTTGGAAGATGAGACTTAAAAAGGAGTGACTTATGTGGGTAGTAGGCTGGTGCAGAGAATGGGAAGGTGACAGTGCAGGGATATTAGGTATCTTGAAACACGTTTTAGTGTGGCTTGGGCTCTTAAATTAAAGGTTCTGGGAGAGCCCTTGCAGCTATTGCATCACTTGCTAAAAATAGCATCTATACTGCATAAGGCAGCCTGTCTGCAGTGTGGATAGTCTTGAGAAATTAGTGCTTCTTGTGAATGATGTTCAGTCATTTTTACTTCTCAGCTAAGCATGTTTTTAATCTAAACTGTGATAGAGAATGAAGCAAAAGGTTTTATTTTTCTCTGGGGGTGGGGTGAGTTTCAAAATAGCACTGTCCACAGTTCTGTCTGCAGCATGATTCTAAAAATACATTTTTAAGCTTACTGAAATTACAGTTTAAAGGCACTGATAAATATGTTGTTATATTGTAATTGTCAGGGGAAGGGAGGAAAAAGAATGCTTTATGCAGCAGGAGGTATTCTGCTCTTCTCATCAATCACTTAAAATTTAGCAGGGTTTTTTTTTTTTTTTAATGGCAGTTACACAATGCAAGTGAAGTATAATGCTAATCTGAATTTTTACTAAAAAACACCCCACAAACCCCAAATCTCTTCTCTTGAAAATAGAATATATGTTCTACCGTGCTTTTTTTCTTTCTCTTATTTTGAAATCTTAGTCAAGATACACCAGCAAAGGAGTGTGTTTGTATTCCAGTGGTGTTGCTGAACCAGACAGGTCTGCAGCACAGCATTTTATTTTTAGACTCTAGGTTGCCATTTTTATCCTGTAAAAAATATTCATCAGTGTCTGGGTGACAGGCCATCAATTTTTTTAAATGTGTCAGACCACGTTTTTCCACCTCTCTCTGTTTCTCCTTTTATGTCCTGCTGTATACATTTCTTTTTTGGGGGAAAGGGAGAGGGGGAACGAGGGTACGGATTTTAGTTCATGCATTAGATTTTTCAATTCACAGATCTTTAGCGTCACACGGTTCATTCATCTTCTGTGCTCGGCTGCTTACGCAGCTTTGCTTATTGTCTGCAGAGGGTGAACTGCTCTGGTGCAAGCAGCAAAGGCATGGGATGGGCAAAATCAGCCTCCTGCTGGACTGGTCACCTCAGCTGTCCTCTCTGCTTGCCCCAAAATACCCCCATGTGGCACTGCTGTGGAGAAATAGTTTCATGTATGGTTTTGGGGTGTTGGTCAGGTATAAAATTACTTCTTGGAGAAGCTATTCAAGGTCTCTTTGCAATAAATGTATATAGGCCAGCTGACTTCTAACAATAGGAGATGTGAGATCTCTTCTGGTGTGGAATATTGAGAATTGTTTAGTGCCTGGCAGGAGGGGCTCAAAGCCACACAGTTTTTGGATGGTGAGGCAGTATCACTAAGTGTGAATCTGCAGCAGCAATTCTATGGCAGGAGTGCCACACTGCAGTTGCTTTCTAGGGTGCTGGACTTCAGAACCTCCATAGTGCAGCTGTCCTGGTTATGTGTAGAAAACCTGAGGCTTTCTTAAAGAATTGCTCTTTGTGTCCTTGAAGAGCCTCTAGGTTGGCAGGGAACCGTTGTCATCGGAGCAATTGGTACAGCTGATGGCCCCTCCCTTTTCCCCTGAGCCCAGACATGGGAATCTTTCTGTAGGGGTGGCAGGAGCTTGCTTTTTAGTGACTCTTCACTGCTTTTGGTGGTGTTGGAGAAGAGTTGTTGCTTGTGGGAGATGGAAGCCAGGAACAACTTGCTGCTGGAGCTGAGTTAGCTCATGACCCAAGGGGGCCTCACCTCTGAGGGTGATGGGTTCCCTAGTGGTCTGGCTGCTTTCTAAGATTTTACCTGAATCATGTGATCTCAAATGCTAGAAAGGAACTGAGAGAAACAAGAGAAAAGGGTGAATATACTTTATTAGTAGCTGAAGGTCTAAGTCAACTCTGTCCTGATTAGGTTTATTTATAATTTTAAAAGCTTTTGAAGTCTTTGGAACACTGGTACCCAAGATGGCTTGCTGTGGCAGGGCCAAGCTTAGTAAGATAAGTAATAGAAGGTATTCCCAAATGTAGGATCAATACAATTTTTAGGATGGTTGGTTACTGATACTTTCGGAGTTACAAGTGGAGATTTAGTGTGCTTAAACTATATATCCACACATGCTAAACCTGCTTTAAGGGGAAGAAAATGGATTGGATTTTGATCATATTTGGAGAGACATTGTAGGTTGAGACCTTCCTAAAGAAGGTTCTTGGGTACAATTTTGCACATTTGTGTGTGGGAAGATAATATACTGAGCTTGTGGTGTGACTTGTAACCTCCTTAAATGTGTGTAATTAAATAGTTGCTTATCAAAGATGCACTTTATCAGTCATATCAAAGATGCACTTTATCAGTCATATTTCTGCTGTGTGTGATAATATAGCACTATACCTTTCTTAGGGTTAAAACTTGTTTTTGCTTTTGCCCAGCTAAGTAGCTGTCCTGATTTATATCATCCCTTCCTAAATATGGAACATTGAAATTTTTGCATATCAGAATTTGGAAACCCCGAAGAAGTGGCTTTGTGGAGGAAAGTAAAGTGGTAGGTGGTATTCCAGGAGAAATTAAGTAGCCCATGTGTTTGATTTCCTTCACCTGTTTTGACTATGATGGGTTTGAAACAACATTGTAAACAATTGGTTAAGGACTGGAGACTAGACCTAAAATATCATAAAGGGTAGTGATATCTGGGTTGAAGGAGCGTTACAGGAAGAAGAGGTGGAGCAGCAGCTCTCTACTTTCCTTCTCAGGGGCTGTGCTGTGGGGAGGTTTGTTGAGTGAGTGCCAGACTGGATGAATGTATGACTCCAAGGCATTCCTTAGCTTTTCGGGAGTCGAGAAGGCTCCATATGGAAGCACCCAGTGGTTCTGGGTGAGCTCCTTAGGTCTGCATGGGCTTCTCACCTGTAAGCTGGCAGGCTGTGTTGTGAGAATATATTCCTGAGAGTCTCCATAGTCTTTCTGTGCTTCCTAGTTTGTCTATTTTTGGTATATTGTTGATGCAGTGAAATTCTACTCTGTAACTTGCATTTGAAATGAAAATTTTAATTCTGGGAGTAGGGAAGGAGCATGGTTTTTGTAATACACAGGATATAGCTAGATAATTTTGGTATTTTAAATGTGCTTGATTTTTGAAATTAATTTGCCATCTGCAAACCTGTAGTCCAAGGAGATTCTGATAGATGCTCCCATCAAAGGGTTTCCTAAATATCTAATCTTATAAATTTTGTTATATCTGTTAGATTTACCTGTTTAATTAATGTATTTAATAATTTGAAAATCCACAACATCGATTTAAAGGACAGAGAGAAAGTTAAGCAAAGTGACCAGTGTCATTGTTTGCCATGATCAAGAGGTAGTGGAGAAAGCACCAAATCCCAAAATAGCAGATGAGTTTCAAAAAGAACAGGAGGAGATGATACTGTCCCATGCAGGATGTAGTTCAGCTGGGTTTCTTGTTGTTACGGTCTGTATTACATGCTAAAGGGTTACCTGGATTTTAAAAAAAGTTACTCTAAAATACCCTAATAGCTTTGTCTCATGTGAATTTGTCCAAAATCACCAGCTATAAGTCCCTCAAATTGCAGAGCTGCAAGCTGGAGATAGGAAGAGCATCCTGGAGTGGTATTACGATACTTCACTTGTCAAAATCTCCCATCAGTACCTCTTGCTGACCACTACCAGAGACCAGGTCTTGGGTTGGCTGGATCTCTGTTCTGAGCTGGAAGATCTATTCTTGTGATAACATGGTTATACTGTAAGAGTGCTTATCTACACTGTGTTGGTTTTTCCCCCCTCACTTCCAGTACAAATAGTTATATATGTGCAAAGGAACAGGTGAATGATAACACGGGGTTTTTTTTTCCCTAATGACCTGATGCGTTGGATGTGCCATGCTCATACAGAATGGTGCATTATGCTTGAAATATACCCAAACCTTAATTTAAAAATTTCTTCAAGACTGTGTTTTGTATAACTCTAAGTAGTTCAGATCCTAGTCGTGAAGCTGTGAAAGGTCAAACAGTGTTTCAAAGGTGCAGAGAAAAGGTTGTTTTTAGCACTGCAACAATTTCATGCCCACGGTCTGATATTTAAAAAGCCATTGCGAGGTGCTGTTGGTTTTTTTCATGGCCCAAATGGAGACTGGTGTCCTCACTGTGGATAGGGAGGTGCTTGAGTAAGATGATTTGAGTTACTGCCAGCAGGATTAGGGGTTCGGGAGGATCCCCTTCCCGGTTCCGATGCTTCATGGAACCAGAGTCTCTGTTCTGTTAGGACCATTGTGTGTTTGACTCTCATATTGTTTTTGTTTCCTATCTCTAGCTTCACCTAGCCTCTTTCTCATGAAGAGATGAACAGACACCCTCTGGAAGTCAAATTGTGCGTTGAGATGGTCAGGGAGGAAGGATAATTTCTGTGATGCCCTCTGACAACCTGGGGAAGTGTAGAACCAGACAGAATGTATCAAAAACAATAAACAAATTACAGTCAGGCTTATTTTGTTTCCCATTTTCTATCTGATTCATTAAATGGATAGTAATGAACAGATTCTTGTTGCAAGTTTGTAGCTCTATTTCCGGAGTTAGCTCTGGCTTGACCCGCATCTCAGAGCTCCTCCAGCAGGTCAGGTTCCTTACCCTTATTCTGCTCTTCAGAGTCAGAAATAGGGTTTTTTTTCCTCCTTTGCGATATAGTGATTTCCAGTTGGTCACAACCAACCAACTTTTACTGTCTTCCCAATGTTAGCCTAAACTTTTCCTTTTCTAGTGATTACCCTACGGGAGCTCATGAAGAGCAAATAAAACCCTTTTAAACTTACCTCCCAGAACAGCTAACTCTTAATCATCTTAGCAGCCCTTTTTTTTTGTTCTTTTTTTGCAGCTGTTCCCATTTAAATTACTTAATGTATTATTGTTTCCTATTACTCTAGGAAGCACCTCAGTGGTTATATAAGTTGTCTTTATAACTGCATCAGAAGTACAGTTTACAATTTTATGTGCATGCACTGCACCCCAGATACCTTTTTTCCATTCCTTACAGTGGTCACCTCACCTCTAAACAAAGTTAGTCTCAAGTGCGTATCTTGACATCCGGTATCTCCATGTCACTGTGTAATATCTGGCGATATTATGTTTTATTCCTGTGGTCTGTAGACCCATGTAATTTTTTGCAGTGTGACACTGTGATCATTTTCAGGAGTTAGGTTGTCTGTGAAGTTCTTAAAGCATTTCCTTCTTTACATAGTGGTCACTAGTAACAGTGCTGAACAGGATTTTTGCTGAGATGAGTCCCTGAGGAGTGTAACTAGTCATTTGTTTTTATCCTGATAAAATTCAGGTTTTGGTCTGAACCATTGTAGCTGCCTCCCCAGGCAGCCCCTGATGATATTCTAAGATTCTTATGTTTCATCATATAAAATTATTTTCTTTTGCCTCGTAGGTCTGGAGCATTATTCTTGTCTAAACCGATCATACCTTTCAGAAGTTTGACACAGTTTGCCTTTTGATTAAAAATGGATCTAATGCTGCATTTTATACCAGTCTCCACTTTTTCTATGCTCACCATTATTCTGGCACTTTGCATAGCTTTGACTTGAAATGAAAATGCCCATAGCTTGCCAAGATCACTTGTTATCCTCTTCTACTTGCAAGTGTTGGTTCTTTGTTGCCACGTCGCTAACTGGAGTTTATTTTTCTGCTTGCTACAGATACTTAGTGAAAGAGGAAAAAAAAATTTCAAATTTCTTCTAGTTACTTCTGATATAGAGTCTTCTTTCAGCATTGCAGGCTCTAAACCCAGAGGCCCTTCTTCTGGCTGCTTAGTTCCTTCTCAGAAAAGGGACTTATCTATGTGTGTTTCCAGTGGCAAGCACACTGAAAGCCTTCAGATGGTGCCAGTCCTGAGCTATCTGATCTTTAAAATGTTTGTGTTGTATTCACCCCCTCCTAGAGGCAGGAAGAACCAGAAATGGTAATTTGAATGACCTCTATGCATGTGGTTTTTTGGCCTGGTCGTGCTTGCCGTGACAGTCAGCATCTGTCACGTATTTCACAACGATGAACAAATGAGAGGTTGTTTTTGCTGAATATTAATGCTATGCAGTAACTCTCACTGTAGTGTCTTACAGAGCACAAGGCAGCTGTAGCCTTTGCAAATGCTTAACTCAACTTGAACTGGCTTGAGCAGGTGATCTGAACAACTTCCTTGCTACTGCAGAAAGTTTAATTTAGGGCAATCTTGGTTTCACCTGACATTTTCTGGATCAAAAGGCTTGAAAGCAGCAAAGGATGGGGTGGGGGCTTCTGAACGAGATAACAGAATTCCCCCTCTCTTCCCAGACTCCCATGTCCATAAGGCAGCAGCCCTTGGCTAACAGGAAAAAAAGACCTCACAGCAAAGACTGGAGTTTGAGTGTATAAAAGACAACCAGCCTGAACTAGGAGAGCTCCCATAGGGGCAACTGGAACTGGAATTGTCTAAGAATTGAGTGTGACTTTCATGAATTCTTCAGTATGTTTTTCTTGTAGCAATTTCTAGATTGCTTCTAGTTCTCAAATCTAAAGAATCTTCAGAATGCACTGCCCAAACCCCTTTCTTGCTGTAGTTCTGGGTGAAATGTGAACTTGTCAGTGCTGCGATATTTATAGAATATTTTTCTACCCACAATCCTAGCTCCTAGACACAAGCTGTTACCAAGTAAGTGTTTGGTTTTGGGAATTGAACCTTTTTCTGTAGCCTGTCTTTTCAAAGCCTGACCATTAGGTGTTAGCTCCTCTGTGCAGAAAAAAAACCTTTATATGAAAAAAAAAATATTCAGAACTTCTAGGATTCCAGCTCAGGTACAGATCTTTCTGATGAGGCTTCCTATTTGAGCAGTTAAATTGAGAATAGGTGTGAAGTTTGTCTTATTTTTTGCGCAGAGTTTTCTGTTTTTATTTAATAAAAATGCGGGGAGTTGCTGCTGTCTTATTAACTTGCAGCCAGCATGCTTATCTTCTTTGTTCTTTGTTAAATATGAGCTGGCATGTGTTAGACTGCGTTAGCGTTCACTCTTTGGGACTTCAGTGGTTTCTAAATTTGGCATTGCTAAGCCGGTGCCCTGTTTGCTTGAATCAATTGGGGCTGCTATTTTTAGCAACAAAAGGGAATTGAAATAGCAATTTTCTTTCCATGTAATGGATCCCCAAGAGGAATACTGATGCAAGCTCTCTGTCATCCTGTATTCTCCCCCTCCCCAAAAGCACTCAGACGAGAGGCAGCTGTCATGGTTTGCGGCTGTATTAATCTTTAATCAATCGAGTGTTTTCTGCATTCAGGTGTTCGGGGAAAAAAAGGGTCACGACTAAGATCTGCCTAGAATAACTAAGCACTCATGCATGATCTGTGCAGTCAGAATTTGTGGATAACGGCAGGGATAGACGGAGCAGCTAAAAATAGTATATGCTTCCAGTGTTTCTCCAGTCTATTTTTGATGCTTGATTTTGATAAGGTTGATTGGAGTCTTACTAAAAATAGCCGTTCCTAGCAAGCCGAGGACAAAAAGTAGAATATTTTTAACCAGCACAGACTAAAGTACTTTTGTTGGCTGGAGATAATCTAGAAGCTTGGTATTGGTCAAATGCCAGTGATTTATATAAATCTGTAATAAATGAAGCACTGCTTGATGCCAAGCAGGGATAGTCTTTTCTCCCCTTGCCAGCTTTTGTTTTCCCCAGGAGCTGTCATATTCTTAATATAGCCTCTGTTTCGTAGCAGAAGAATCTCGACTCTTCAGTTATTTATGGGCTGTACTTTAAACCTATGCTGAGGTTAGCTGTGCTGTGAAGTTTCTCCCAACTGTATTGCTCTAGGAAGACACAGAGGGTCCTAGTTTATGTTGATATGTGCTGCAGCTGGGTATTGTGCTGTGACAGACCCTCACTCGTATCTGGGTTCAGTCTTGCAGGACAGGGATGGCTCTTCTGTGTGAATGGAGGATGTTGCAGACAGACTAGCTCTGCAGTGGCCATTTTGACAACAAATTTGAGCATTTCTCAGGGGATCATAGATGTAGCTAAGCTACCCTCCTTGAAATCTGTTAGTTAGCTTAGTTTTTTGACATGAAAGGTGTAGGTGTTCCCAAACTGCTGGACCCACATCTGTCTAGGGAGAATAACATTGCTAGTGGCCCGAGTTCTCCCTCCTAGGTAATGACGTGCATGAGTGCATCTGCAGTACTCTGAAAGACTGCCTAAAAACTCAGGCTTTTCTGAATGAAAACAGCAAAATGGCTGAACCAAAATGAATTTGTAGTTTGAAGAGACTGGTAGAGAACATGCATAATAGTTTCTAGCTTCATTGTGCAGGTAGTCAAAGCACTGCAAGGAGTATGCCTGGTGCTGTTTGCTAGAGGCAATATGGATAAAAGTATTCTGTGCTTTATCTCCATTAGGCATCTCAAAAGTTCGTTTTGCTGTGGAAAACGTGTGTTTGTATCTGAAGGCAGGCTTGATCTCTTTAAGCTTTTTTTTCACTGTAGTCTAACCTTGAGTTGGGGAGTCACGAATCTATAATCTCGTTTCAGCGTGATTGCTCTGCAGAACTGCAGTAGAATTTTCTATGCTTGCTGTTGCTCCCTCTCCCTGTGTCAACACGGGTCCTTGCTCCCGTCATGAGACGAGATGATTTCTACATGCCTGCCTCATGCTTTACTGCACCACTTTTTGCTTTTGTTTTAAGATGTCCTGGCTGCATGAGAAGCAGGTAAAAATGTTCTCACTGGGCCTGGAGTAGTCACTTCAGTCACAAAACAGACTGCCATGGGCTGCTGGGTTCTGCTTTTGCCTGGCTCTGGAATGGTAGTCCCTTTTTTAGGAGCAAGGAATATACCTCTATTATACCTCTTAGGAGGCTGTGGATGTTTTTGGTGACCTCTTATTTGGCAACACAGTGGCTGTTACTTCTTCTAAGCAGAAAGAACATGTGGGTTCCCCACACTGCTGGGTGGCACTTTATCTCTCGTGTTTAGCCATGGGCTGTGGGATTTCTGAAGGGTACAGGTGCTATTGGAAACATTTGTGTATTTACCCCTCTGTAAGGCTTCTGGAGAAGCGTCTGCATTTTTGTCCCTTAAAGTACCACTGGTTGTTTTAATCTTCTAGACTAAAGTCACTGTCTGGTTGCACATGTTCAACAGGCTTGGTCTATGGCTTTTTTGATAACAAGAAAGCTGTTCCCTTTTAGTGCAAGATGACACATCTCCCTGACTGGTGGGCTTTTCTAACTTGGTTTATCAAGGGTTGCCTGAGTTTGGTACTGGCCAGGAAATGTTGACAATGCTTATGAACTACGTCATACCTGTTGTATATGTGACAAAAGCTGTGAAGCACTAGGACATAAGTTGACTAGGTGGTATTAAGGTGTAGAGAATTAGTGAGTTGTGTCTGTCAATAACTATTCTAGTAGTAGAGGCTATGGTGGATGCCTGTGTAGCTGTATCTTAAAGAGGTCACTGTAAGAGGTCAAAGATGTGTAACTGTACTCAAAGTGGGAGTTGAAAAGTGTGTGTGGGAGGGGGTGTGTTTTTTTTTTTCTTTCTTCTCTCCCCACAACGACATAGGAAGCAAAATTCTGGCACAGACATTAGGGCGAAGATGCTATATTGTTCTGAGGTGAAGATTTTGGTGATTTAGGGAAATTTTTACATGACGTATTAAGGATAATACTGTAATAAATTTAGCTGCTGATTTGTGGTCTTGTGCTGATGTCTTGTATATATACAATGGTAATTAAAATATCTACAGCCTACATATGGCATAACCTCCTCCAGCAGTGTGAGCAGATGATGCCCCATACTGCTCTCATTGTTTGGAGACCTTGATACTACATTGGCAGTTTCTTTTTGCACTGTATCACTGCATCTAAAGCATGGGTGGGTTCACAGTCATTTATAATAATGTGCTGTACACTAGCGGCTAGCATGAATAGTGATTTTAGTTTTATCAGCTTTCTGACTTCTGGTCTACCACTTCGAACAGTGTAGGGTTTGTTGGAATATAAGACTATTGACGAAAAACTGAAATGAAAGCCAGAACTAGAGGATGAGACCATACACCCGTCTGTCACCGATTATAACAATGGTTATGCCAGTCTTACCCAAAGTGCCATTTCCTAGATGAGCAAGAGATGTTCCTTTCAGTGTGCTGTACTCAGTAGGGCCAGGCTTTGTGTACTCTGACTCAGAACAGGAATTTTTAGATGGGCTTTTTTGGAAAGGTGATGTGTATGTCAGCTCTCTAGTTATGCATATACTAGTTTCAAGAAAGGTTCTTGAGATGGGAATCTGTTCCAGGTGAGGACTAATTATTTTGCAAAACACCGTGTGTCCAAAGCTGCTGGAGACTGGCCAGTGGGAACTTCCCAGGGTAGAACATCTCAAGCCCGATGTGAGTGCACGTATTGATTTATTAATAGTGAGCTGTTCTCAGGGTATGTTGTGTTACTGGATACCTTTCCTTATTTTTTGTCCCCTGACTTTTGGGGCTGTAGGGGAAAAAGCAAAGATGAGTGTTGACTTCTTTGTTTAAAATCAGCCTACATCTGTTTAAAATCAGATGCTACAATACAAGCTTCCATTCAGGCAAACATTTACTTGGTGGGCTCACACACAAGTTGCCTGGGCACTCTTCTTGCTTCTCTCCTGGAGACAGCAGATGGCTGAAGTGGGAAGCTACTACAGTTAGTCTGACTACTGAGTAAATGTGTATAATCACACTTAGGTGCTGGTGTAGCTTTCTTGTATAGACAATAACTTATTTCTATCCTACTTGCTTTGCCTTCTTTAAGCTCTGCCAACTGCAGTCAGTTTGTAACTTTTGTTGGAAGGCAGTCTGTAGAAGAAACAGGATTCAAAAGCTTAATCCACACTTGGAGTCAAACTAGCTTGGGCGCATCAAGTTGATAGTAGAAATTTAGTTAAACTGACACAGCTTTGGAGTGGTTGAAACAGCAACATTTGGCTCTAGTATGGAAGCTAGAGATGAATGTAATCAATATGAAAATTGTAAGTGACTTGCTAATGTGCAAGCTTTAGGTAATCCAAAATGTAGAGGAAGCTAAGGTGGCTGAATCTTGACTTCTGTGATGTTGGTCCTGTGAGTAGCCTTTACCCCACCTCTTCTCCCTGCTTTTACAATGTAGGGTTTAAGTTTTGCTTTCTGCTCTGGCAGATTCCTGTCAGGGCAGCCCTCCTGACCCTCCAGACTGCTCACTAGGATCCATAAATGGGCAGTACCCAGAGCTGGCTGAACTGGGTGCTACTGGTCGGTAGCAGGCCAGGTCTGTGTTGGTGCATGTTTCCCATCGCAGTCCATGGGTGCCAACCTCGATGGCCTTTCCACCAGTGCAGCTGTAGATGGGAAATCCATTTGCTTTGGATGGGAGGGAGCTGAGCCGGGTGGCTTCTCTCAGAGGGCCTTAGGAAGAGAAGTGTGGCCTGAAAATAATGGGGTTTAGGTTATACATTGGAAAGCAGTCCTTGTACTGTTTTTATTCTTCAGGGTGGTATGGGAGCATAGAGCAGAAGACAGTTATCCTTCTCCACATGAAACCACTAATTAAATGATGGTCTCAGTGTCATCTGTGAAGAGTTCCCTTATTGCTAAGAAAAACTAGCTGCATACCTTATCCTGATGCCTATGCCTTTACCTGCAGCAGAAGCAAAAGAGGGATTTGTGTCAGCCAGGAGTCTGTTTCTGTAGGTGATGGCTCAAGCACTACTTTTTTCCTGATAGGATTTTGTAATTTTTACGTTCATCAAATTTGTTTAAGTTTCTCACATTCTGTTCTGGAGGTTGCTTTAACCTCTGGACTACAGGTTATTTTAGTTTGAACTAGGGCCTATAAAGGGAAAAAACTCCCATCCTATTACTCACACTTCAGTTAGAAATCCCTGATCTTCAGCTTATGTCTCGTGCTCCAGCTGATTCCATTACCATTTACCTAAGCAATAGATTCAATAAATGAGTAAATATCCTTGACTGAAACTACTTATACTTTACTAAGCCTTTAAAGGGCTACAGGTGCTTTTTGGAGTCCCTGCCTCATGGAGCATGCATTTTTGGCTGGTGCTGCTAGAAGTGGAATAACTTGTAGTGTCAGAAAACAGTATTTTAAAATGCTCAGCTTGTTATCTGGGAATAAAACCATTAAGTCCATAAATTCTGAGTTGGAAGGAGAAGAAACAATCTCTAAGTTTTACAGGGAATGGCTCTTCTTTAGGCGCCTCACTAACAATAGCGAAAGAAACAACCCCTTTCACCCAGTCACTGAAGTTGCATGTTTTCCACATTGGGTCAGCTTAGAACTTGCCCAGCTACTGTTGTGATCCTAACGGGGAGGGTCCTGGTACATGTTTTCACTGTACTCCTGTTTGCGTCATTGTTTTGCTGAAGCAACAATGACTTGTGCGATAATACATAATGCGAATCTCAGGTCAGCAAGGCTGAAACTGAAGCTTGCTAGTCCTTGAACTAAAGGGATCGTGCTGTCCTGCAGGACTGTGGTGCATCTGGCTGAGTGGGTAACAATATTGGTACAAGTTTGGTTGCAGGAAAGGAGCTCCTGGGAATGTATTCTTGATTTCTCCCCTAAAGTCTGATTCTTTCTTATTGGTTGTTTGGACCCTTGCTTCACCTTTCATTACACGGCTTTGTTTCTGTACCAAAACTGTCACTCACGCTTCCCTAATGGTGGCTGGATAGGAAGTAGCAAAGCAGTGTGACACAGACAGTTAGTTTTCTCAATAAAATTCCCTGGCACTGCCAGTGCAGCAGCTAGAGCTTTGTTTAGTAGCCGGAGCATCCCATGTGTGCAGTATGCATATCCTTATCATGCTGGAGTTATGGTGTCTTGCAAATAAACCCTGAAACCAGGGAAGGAATAAACATATATGCATGTACCTTCATCTGTGAATCTCACTTAAATCAGGGTCATCACTGGGTCTTTCCTTCTAGCCTGTTACTGAATTGTTGCCTGACCATTCAAGCTCAAATAGGACCTTTGCTGGCAGTTTCATATTTTGTTATTGCATCCATTTATTTATAGATAGCAGGCACAGAGACTGACGGGGTTATAGCATTTCCTAGCTGTTATTACTCAAACAGAAATACTCTGGCTGCAATTTGCATGCCAGCTGTTAGAGGGGATCTGCAAGTGGTAACTAATCAAATAATCTGCAAATACATCTCCTTCCGGTGCTCCAAAGGGAAGTTACTGCTGAATCCTAATGCCAGACAGCATCTCTGTCTGCTATGAGTTTCATTCAGGTAGAGTTTGACCTGAGAGTTAAGCCAACACTCCCAGTTCACTGTTCTGAAGCATTAAACAAGTCCAGTTATTTGGCAGTGGCTACGTTCAGTGATAAGCAGTGGAAGCACAAACCACTGCTGTTCTGATCTGATAAAATGACAAACAGAAAAAAATCCAGTATATTCTGTGGCTACTTGAAGGCTGAGAGCAGAGACAGGTAAATGAGGTTAGACAGGAGAGCTAAAAAGGTAAGAATGTTGAGGTGTAGGCAGTGGGTTTGATGAGAAGAAAAAGCTAAGAGAGAAAAGAAGTGCTGAATGTACTTGAGCAAAAAGTGGTTGGAAAAGCAGTTTCTGTATGGAGGAATTGCTATTTATTGAGATGATCAGCTACTAGTGTGGCGAGAGCCCTAGAATAATCTGTCAAACTAATGGCATGTTGAGTCACTCACAGCCTCTCAGCTTGTGGAAAAGAATCCTAGAAAGACCTGAAGCTTGACACATATCCAGTCACCCACAGGTGAGAAAGTTTAAGCTGTGGAAGCCCAGCTTGCTACTGATGCCTGGATCGGTCACTCATGCTTGCTGCTGGTGAGCACAATGGTCATAGGGATCTGAAATCTGCTGGAGGAAAACTAACAGAGAGCTGTTGCCTGTCTCCTAAAATCAGTTTTGTTGGATGCTTACAGGATTGAAGATACCTTTTATTTTACTGTATACTTAAAACTAAGTTGACAGCTGGTTTAATAGTCACAAATCAGCTTTTTTTAGTTAATGGCTTGGAAATCTCCCTTAGTCCACAAAGCTTCTGAAGAAGTGTATTAGGACAAAGGACTGGCATGAGAAGGGGTGCTTAACCTGATTCTTGAAGCGTGTTAGGCTCCAAACTCCATCTCTTTCTCTCCTTTCTTACCTATGGAAAGGTTTTGTGTGAGTTTTTTAAGCGATTTTGTAAAAGTTATACAACTATTCCAGAGACTTGGATGTGTTTCTGCCTGGAATGAGTTCTTTAATAGCCTACAAATGACCACACCCATTGCAGTTACTTCTGTGAAGCAACTAATGTAGATTTGTCTTTTTTTGTTGTTGTTGTTGCAGTGGTCACAGGAGCTACTGATGGGATTGGAAAAGCCTATGCAGAAGAGGTAAGAATTCTTACCACTTGGAAGTCTGTCTTGATTCTTGGCAATATGTCAATCTGTCTCAAGCTGCATGTCATATCTGCTTGCCTTATCTTAACGTAGATATCTGTGGAGAAAGAGGTCTCCTGCCTTGTCTCCCTCTGGTAACCAGCCAGAAGTTGTATCTTTTTATGTTAGTTTCTTTTATTTGTGAATTATATTTTCAGCTCTTACCTTGTACTTTAGTTTTTGTTTTTAACTTTTTTAGTTTTTAAAAGAATTTTAAGTTTCTCAGCCCTAGGTATTTCCTTTTGGTACTTCCAGGCACTGATTAAATGGCATTTATAGCTGCCAGCAGTATGTTCCGACTATTTCCTCTATTTCATGAAGTCTCTGAAGCTGGGTTTTACCTTTATCTCTTTTACTGTACTTTTGCTCTTGATGGATATGTCAGCTCCAAATATATTTCATATACTGGAATGTATTGCTTAAGACAGAAAGTGCCTGTTAGTATAGGGTAATTTAGCCTATAAGCCCAGAGAACATAATGACAAATAGTGCTGACTACAACAATTTCTAGCAAAAATAACTTTAAATTCAGCATTAGTATCAAAGTGAGCCCGTCTGTGCACATTTTTGTGTCCTCTGAAACACCAGCATGATTTTGTGTGAGATCAGCTGTGAGAGATTCCCTTTTTCTTGATAGTTTTTTTTTGGTTTTGCGAAGCCCACAGGGAAAATGGAATTCCTCTTCACGAGTAGTCCTTGTCCTTTGGATTTCCTATCATCCTGATCTGCCTCACCCTGCTACCTGCACCCCCAGCCTCCAAATTCCTTTCTACTTTGCAGGAGGTAGTACCTCATACTACTGGCTCAAGAAAGGGGAGTTGGCTGCAAAAGGCATGAAGCCTGGTGCCAACAGCACCTGATCCTGGCATATTGCTCACAGCTTGTACGTGCCAGATATCCCAGTTACATGGCACCAAAGCAAATGATGCCACACTTAATTTTAACTGTCTAGAGCAAGTGGAAGGAGGTCACTGTGCCCACAGCAGAGCATTATCAGGAGGAAGTCCTCTAGTGTAGGAGACCCCCTCTGAACATTATGGGAGATTAGTTTCAGGATCTATATGTTAAAGTACCGGGTGAATAAAACTACAGCTTGCTTTATGTTTTGTAATGTCTGTAAGAACTAGGCTGCTTTAGAGCATGGATGTGTACTGCTAGCAGACTCCTGCATTCAAACCCCCATTAGAAAAGCCATCACAAATACGAGATCCTGATGGAAAACCATGTCTATTACAGCAGCCTTGAAGTGGTTGCTGTAGGCACAGAGCACCCCAAAAGCACCCCAAAGCATATAGATACTCATTCTTGGCCTATAGAATAAAACACACTGTTCATGACTTGTATTTATTATTGTTACTTATGTATTTATTTAGAATAAAACACAAACCATCCTTTGACAGCTTGGATGAAAAATACTTGATAAAGTCAAATGCGGATGTAAGGCAAAATGTGGAATACCTGGAAAGGCTTCCCAATCTTTAAATTAACTCTAGAGATATCTTCAGAAGACTGCCAGCAGAGGCTTGATTTTCTACTAAAAATTCCCTTCTGGCTACTATAAATTCCACTGGCATATGGCTGCTTGGGCCCTGATGGCTGTGATTATAGTCATGCAGACAACTTCCTTTTCCTTGGAGGAATTTGTGAGAATTGTAACTGTGTGTTCAGAATTGCCTCTTTGAAAGTTTGATATGGTCTCACTGGAAAGTGATGGAGGAGCTCTATGAGTGTGTGGATTCTTGGGTTATACTCTGCTCTGTAGATTATTTTCTTTTTCCAAGCAGAGAGCTGTTTTTACATTTTCACTCTTGCAGTATTAAGACCTTTCATCTTTGCCCAGCACTGATATCCTTATCATTGCTAGATCACCCCTTTGTGAAAGGTTTCATGTTTTGAGGATGTGGTCAGGAGTCACTATTTGTTGTCCCTCTATCATTATCTTCTGTTTGTTTTTGAAAATCATTAGTATAAATTGAATCTTAGCAGTATTTGTGTGCTAGTGATAAACTAGAGGTTGTGATCCCATTGCATGCTCTGCAGTACTCTACTGTGCACATCTGTTTAGTATCGCATTTTTAGAATCTCTTGCTCTAATGAGCTTTAACCTTGCTTTGGTTGGCTGTTGATGTCATTCTTTTCCATCTTGGAGAAAAAGGGATTAAACAGCAGCTGTGTTTTGCTACCAAAGTGGAAAATGTGGTAGTCACTAACATGGCATTTAAGGAAATCAAACACCTCCATTTGTCAGCTCCATTAGAGTGGTGACCCTTGCTTGCATCAATCCCTAGGCTACAAGGGTATCTTCCCAACATATGCTACTCTGGGTGAGTTTTTATGTTATGTTTTAAGGTCTTGTCATTCAGCCGTTTCAGGATCGTAAGGGTATTGGCTGAAGGGACAAGTATAATGACAGGTTATCTACAAAGCAAGTGGGTCTTCCTTGATTCCTATATAAAAATGTAATTAATAACTGGGATCTCAGGGGTCGTTATCTCTCTTTGGATAATTGTGGTTCGTTACAGCCAAGTAGGTCTCTACCAGTGAAGGCAGAGTGCTCAACAGAAACTAGTCGGGTTGCGTTAAGCACCTTAATTAACTTGCTCTCAAGTGCTGTATCTTTTCCAAGTTTGATTACTTCTCTTACTGATATTCATTCCTAGTTACAGGGTCTTCTGTTGGCTGTTTTATGTGCTACTAAGAACCCCACTTGCAAGAGGGTTTCTGATTTCAGATGTACTTCTCAGAGTGCATCCCTTTAGTGTGGACATAGCAGTGGTTTCTCTCAAGCTTGCCCTTGTGGTGGAAGCTCTCTAAATGTGGTGAGGTTCCACTGACTGGATGGACTGGCATCACTGTACTTCCTTGGCTTTTGAGACAAGCATGGCTGGATACTTTTCCATTAAGCCCACGTACCTACTGAAGCAGTCTGAGAGCCCAAAGGTCATGACTGCTGAAAGAGAGCAAACTGTTCTGTCAGCAGTCTGGAGCTTTGCATCCATGAGGAAGATCTCCGGAGCTTTTTTGCCTCATGGGACCACAGCTATTTTGGATTCTGAGTAGATTACTGTCAGACTGTCCTGGCAGGTTAGGTAATCAAGGCTTTTGCTGCCTTGATCCTGTGGAATGAGAGTGCTATTCCCTTCTTCCTGGTGCCTTCCAAGCCTACTGTGGGCTTCATGTGAAGTGTGTTCCAGTGAGCCAGGTGCTTATCTGCAGGTAGATGGATGTGTTCATCCCTTTTAGACCACGTCATTTCCTCGAGCAGAAGGCTTAAGTTGCCTCTAAGCCTGAACCTGGCAGCAGTTTGCTAGTGATTCCTGTGGTGTCTTTGGTTTCACCACACCTCACTCTGTGCTCATGAGATCTAGTATGAGATTTCTACTGCTTAGAGATCACACATGAGAGTAAAATATGGAGTTCACTGATGAACTCTGTCATACCTCTCTCTGACAGAATCACTACTACTTTGCATACTCCTGCTAGAAAAGTAGATGCCGTTAAACCACTTCAGTTTGTTGCTGTGCTATGCTGTGGTGTTTTGAGATTTTTGGGTCTGTGTGTTTTGTTGATTGGTTGGGATTTTTTTGTTGTGGTTTTTTTAAATTCCATTGAAGACCAATTCTCATGAGCTTCCAAAGGCAGTGAAGGAGTTTTATTGGAGCAATGACAGCATACATGTTTTTTATATGTAGGTCTTAAGTGTCTGAAAGGCAGTGTCACTTTGAACTGTGGATGTATTGTCTCTACTCATAGTAGTCACAAACATAATTTCCATTTTAGAGTAATTCAGGTATGTACCTGTCTTCCTGCAGACACTTTTCCATTGAGTTGTTAGATCCCGTTTTAAACTTGCAGTGGTAGGTCTGATTTGATGACCAGGGTGTGCTCTGGCCACAGCTTAAGTTCCACAGATAGCTTCCCTAAAAGAGTTTCAGAAGTAAATTAACCTTAATACCTGTGAGTAGTACAAAGTAAGAGTGGAGCCTTACTAAAGGGAGGAAGTATTGAGTTGCAACACAGGTGTTCAAGTGACCATGGATATCTTAACTTGGCATGTTAAACTTCATTACGGGTAATAATGTCTTTGCTCTGACTTGCAGAGATAGTGTAAAAGTTCTGTAAAATATCTACTGTTCATTTTCTGTTTTATAAATGTGCCTATCCACCTATATTAGATGACTGAGAAGATAATGTGGTGTGAAGGGAATTAAGTAAGAAATAACATGGAAGTATTTGTCCTGGTTTTCCTCTTTGTGTCTCTATTTAAAATTGTATTTTTTTCAGGCTTGCTGGTCATATATTGTTGTGATGTTTGATGAATTTTGCAAATCTTTTGATTAGGATACTAACTTGGAAGTGATTTATGACTATTCTAATATCTCCTGTTTTGTTTTCTTGCAGTTAGCAAGACGTGGAATGAAGGTGGTTCTAATCAGTAGGTCAAAAGAAAAACTGGACCAGGTTTCTACTGAAATAAGTGAGTTAAGACTTCTTCCCTAAACTTCACTGGCATGCTTATAAGTAAATGCAATTGCACATGAATTTCATACATGCTAATATATACAGCTCTGATTTTGAAAACGGTTTGCTCTTGTGCACAGTGCAAATGTTACAGATATAAGTGGTAAAGGCCTTGCAGATCAATTTTACAGCTGTTCATATTTAACTTCTGAGAACAATAGGGCTTAGTTCTGGAATAAGTACTCCTAAAACCGTTAGTCTTCCATAAGAACAGCGTACCAGGCCAGACTGAAATATTACCTATTCACGTAGTAGTAGCTGCCTAAAATCATAATAAGGCAAGAAACCTGCAGTCATTTCTCCATCTGGATATTCCCTCAGTTTGAAGCAAGTTTGATTTCATGGGCTCCAGCTGTAAGAGTGGTTTCTTTGCAACTGGAAGCTGTTCAAAGCATTTTCCTTATGTTACTTATTGTCTTACCAAGTATACAAGTTTATTGTGGGTAGCTTGCACCTCCTCCTTCTTGTTTGTTTTGTTTGAATAAACTACTCAAAGATTAGATTAGAGACCTGTAAGCTCTTTTGAGGTGATGAGTGTTCATAGTCGTAAGAATATATGGAATGAGTTAATGTGTTTAAGAACCTGTATTAGGGATTGTTTCTTCAGTAAGTGTGTAGAAAATGGATGTAATGGAAAAATAAGCAACTTTAGTATTTCAATCACAAATGGATGTTTGTACAGGATCAGTTAGGAAAAAGCTTCCTCAAGTCTCATGCTGACAAATGATTTTCCAGTCTGAGCAAAATATAATCTAACCCACAAGAATTCCTCTTCTAATCTATATCTCTTTTATTAAGGCATATTTCACACAAGGTTATTAGTTTATGCAGAGTATGTCAAGATAAAGTGAGAAATGTAACCATGTGAAAAGGTTTTGATAAGCAGGAGTAGGAGTTGTGTACTATAAAGCAGGTCTCTCAGCATAATGATGTTGGGTAAAGAAACCTTTAAGATGATGCTTCTGTGTTACCCTCCCTTGTTTTGCTTCAGCTTTCTAAAATGGTTTGTGTATGTAATGCAGATAATGGTAAGAACTGCTTTCTTTCCAAGGTCATAAACATAGAATTTTGGCTTAAGTTTGCTAAAAAAATCAGTGAATTTGTTAGTGGCACTGCTTTACTGTAAAGCATAATCCCCTAAGTCAAATGTCAACACACTGTCCTGTACTAAGTTGTAAGGGACTGCTGAGTGGAAGTAAGGATGACTGAAAAACTCAAGGACTTCAACTTGCTGAACAGTAGCTGTTCTGCTAGATCTGTGAAAGCCAGGGCATACAGTTCTATTGATGTAAATGTCACTGTTTCTGATTTTTAGTGTCTGATGTAAGATGGCACATGAAACTGTTTTCTAGACAGAAAATTCTTCCTTTTTATGTGTATGTTTAAGTTGTAGAGAGCATTCCTTCTTAGAGCAAAGCTGTCATCGAGTTCTATCTTCCACTGATTTGGAAGTAATTGGCATTGTTCGTTAGTATCCTGCATTTAAGGCTGTCACTGCAATGTCTGGACCTACCTGTGATGCTCTGATCAATGCAGTGACAGTGTAAACGCAGCAGAATAGGTGTCACTGCCTGGGTAGCCTGTGTAACTGCTGATGCTTGCTGCCAATACATAAAGAAGCTACAAGGTGATCTTTTTTGGGGGTTCACTGCAGTAGCTGGATGATAATTTGCTGCATGTGTGTGGGCACATGCAGTCACGTTTCTAGCAATGTTACATAAAGTTGTTTTGCCAAGTCAAACTATAACTGAAAGAAGTTTCTACAAATAATCTTTTTCTGAAATCAAACACCTATGCATGAAGTGACAAGCTTCCTGTAGGTGGTCATAACCCTTTCTGTAACAGTCTGGATATCTCTTTCTCCCTGGGAATTAAGCATGATGCTGACAGGACAGATAAATCTACTGCTTTGAGCTTCAGCACTTACGTGATAGCTGCTGGGGGAAGTTCTCAGATTAAAAAATAGGTACATGTACCTATGTGAAGCAGCCTGTAATACATAATTACTGTTAGGCCTCACCCAAACATTTTTATGCTTCCTTTCCTAAACCATTCTGAAATGAGATGACTCACGCTGGGTTTTCAGAACACTTCTTTTGACAACACTGAGCTGCTGAAAAGTATAGCTTGTTCATTGTGGCATATGCTGAAGGATTAGGATAGTCTGCATAATCAAGCAAGCCTGAGTCGCACTTCCAGATCCTGATAGGTTTTAGCTGGACGGAATTGTCTGGTATTCAGTCTCATGTGGTCTCTGCAGTCTGTTCAGATGTTGTCATATATAAGGTGGGTGACTTTTTTTAATGCTAAGGCTGTAATTACTTGAGTGGTTCCCTTGCAGGCTTCTAAGGTAGCTTTAAACTTCTTTATGGTGGTCCATTGTTCTTCAAAATTGGCACGAGCTTGCTCTTCTTGAGTAATGACTCTTAATCACTTTAAGGAAGAATGGCTGTTTAATTCCAGTTCTTTGAGTTGTGTGATTCTGTGCATGTTTTTGGTTTCTTCCTCCTTTTCACTAATCAGTCTCATGCTTATCCTACTGAATGGATAGATGCACTCTGCCACAAATAATGAGAGAGCTTTTGAGGATCAGGTGTGTTCATTCTATTTCAGAAGACTCTTCTGCTCTTAGGATAGACTTCTACTAGGAGTGACATCTATTTACAAAATGCAAGTTGTATAACCACCATTATAAAAGAAATACTGATATGTCTTTCTGCATGTTAAATGCCAGCTGACCTGGAGCTGATTTTTTTTATGTGCATATGCACATTAAAGTGGCTGAACTGATGTTACAGGAACGCCAGATGTTCTGAATGTGCAGCTCAGTTTGAGCAACAAAAATTAGTGGGTTAATTACAAGTCTTTAAAGACTTTAGAAGAGTTTTCACTGTGTTTTCAAGCATGTTTTAAAGCTGTTTTTTTTCACAGAATACTTAGGTGTTGTAGGATTTGCCATGAAAGAGAAATTCTGCTTTCTTCCCTAAGAAATAGACTATTGGCCACTGACTGAAGAAGAAAATTAGAATTTCCTCTTCAGTCGTCATGGACAACCTTTATGAGGAATTATATAAGTTTTATGGAAATATACTCGATCTTTTAATCAAGTTGTCATGCACAAGCACAGACTATTAAGGTCACTATAAAAAATGCTTGTCTAGTTTAGTTCATGCTGCTTCACTGTGACAGCACTTTTCTGAAGCGTCTGTTGCATTGCATTGTTAAACACTTCCAGAGGTTCAGGGAGGATCAGAAAGAAAATTTCTCTATGAATGGAGACAATTGTTTGGGTGCCACATAATGAGTCTGTTCCTTGATTTGCTGTATTTAATAATGAGCATGGTCCAAGACATCTCAGATGATCTGTGCCAGCAGTTGGTTCTGGATTTGCAGGCAGAAAAGCTTCAGTTTCTGCTCTGGATAGGTTTGTCCTGAGGAGAACTGAGAACTACTTTGCTGTAGAAACTCATTACCTAGGGACTGCAGTATGAAGAATGTAGTGCAGAACAGATAAGCAGGGAAAAAACTTCAGAGTTTGTCTATAGGGAAATTGTCAAAAGAATTTGGTATTGGTGTCCATTGTTAGCTGGTACCTTCACGGGACAGGTTATAGAGTTGTGCATGAGCTGCAAGAGCTGGGAAAAAACTGTTGTAGCTTGCTAGTGTTTCTACTTGCAACTCTAAGTAGCTACTTACTTGTAGGTGAGTGCTTATAAAAGCAATGTGGCAGATTTTGAGTTTGTCATCAGTTACTATGTAATTAAAGGAAATTACTATTGACTGTTTTAAGTTGGTGGTTTAGTGTTACATACACCCAGGTGGTAAAATTGGCTCCAAATAAATTGTTTGATTTGAGGGAAACCAATTGTTTTTCCAATGTATTCTCACAAATGCACATTTAATTGGTATGCACTGCAAGCCTTTCATACTGTTTGAGAACTAGTGTCCAAAACTGTGATTCTGCTACATGTCTGTAAGAAAACACAGGTTTCTTCTATAAGGAAATACAGGTTTTTTGCAATTAAAATTTGTGTAGCTGACTATTCCGTTCCAATACATTTCCTCGGCCCAGTGTGTAGTGTATCTAAGTTGCTTGGTCGTGGTAGTTTCATCTTGAACTACTCTCTAACCCTAATATTTTGGGTATTGTAAACTGGTAGCTGTCATGCTTATACTCAGGATCTATTGTGTTCTTACTGCTCTGGCATGGTTTTTGAGTACAAAAATGGGATGTGGTGCCAAACCCAGAAATGTTTCTTCTCCATTTCCTAGGCAGGTAGGTTTTGCAGTTTTCTTCTACTTTCTTGGTAGCCAGGTTGTGGGCAGCATTCTGAAGCAGTCCTGATGCTGGCCCCTGTGCCTGTGCCCCATCCCTTACCGTGACCCACTGCAACAAATGGGCCGTGCCCCCGTGACAAATCTGACCCCTGCAGATGCTCCCCTGCACCTCCCCTGGAGCACTTGGCTCCTTCATCTCTGCCCTGCCACTTGCATTTCCTCCCTGCTGCACCCCAGTAAATCCTCCTCACGTTTTGGAGTTGGCAAGTAAGAATGTTTGTGTTTAATAGAGGGGGTTGAAATGCAGACAAGCTCTGAGAGGAAGGGGACGTCTTTTTACTTCTCTTGCACAGAAATGACAAGGTTCACTTGCCTGAGCTTAACTTGAAGACTAAGTGAATCTGGCAGTTATTCTGACCTTTTGTGATCTATTTTAAGGTAAATGAATGTGTTTGCAGCCTTCTATCATCTGAGCCAGGTTCAGCTTGACATACTTGAAATCCCTGTATATTTCTTGAACTTGACAAAATGGCTTCAAATATTTTGAACTTGTTTTGATGCACTGAAGTCACCTTTCACATAAAGTTGTAGTGTGAGGATCTTTGATTCAAAATGAGCTCTTGTATTTCATCTCTGAATAAAGTTTCCCTTGGATGAAGTGAAGGAAGTTCTCTTGGTTTTGCCTTGTGTGAGCCACTTACTAAAGGAGCAGTTGGCAGGCACTGTAGAGAGCTGACAGGATTCAAACTGAATTAATTTTTATTAATTTGTTAATAAATTAAATAGGTGAACCCTGATGTAAAAGATAGAGCAATTGGAAAGTAAACTTATTTTTAATTTTTATTTTTTTTCTTCTTTAAGAAGAATTCTGCTTCTGTGGTTTTGGCTGGATTTTTTCCCTCTTAGTCCCTCTTTTTCGTCATCTTCTCTTGAATTTTCTCAGTGGCATTTTACCTGGATTAATTTAAAGAAATTGAGCAGAATACTTAGAGAGAAACACTTGGCAGATGTCCTGCGAGCTAGAGGATGCACTCCTAGAACTACTTCACCTCTTAGGAGGGTTTTGAGGCAGCAACCTGGTAGGACAAGCCATAAGTAAAACGTTCTGCAGATGACTAGTGATATCCTTGCAGAAGGACTTTGTTTCCGTATCAGCTGTCAGCATATGGAGTGACAGACCACTTGTCAAAGGTGGTTTTAAGGATGAAAACCAGTTTAAGGAAGTTTTTTGGTCGGTGCTGTGGGTTCCACGAAGCAGTGGGTGAGCTGGCAAGCTCTAGGAGATGGTGCTGTTTCACACCTGGCAGGACTGAGTGAGCCTCTTCCAGAAAGAAGGTGCTTGCTGTGAACCTCACTGCCAGTGTTTCTATGCAGTATTTATTAATAGTTTGTAAACCCAGAAAGTTCAGGGAAAGAAATGTGTAAAGGGTATTTAAATGTGAATTAGGTGCTTTGGATTTCCTCATCTGAATGTAAACACAGCAGAAGTAGCCTCTTCCTCTCCTCACATACTTTGTATATTGTGCCTGTAGGATCAGGACTAACTCTGGGACCTAATGGTTTCTCAAGTCTTAAAGTTTTACATGTTAGGTAATTATATCAGTGGGCAGGTGACTTCCTTGGTACTTTTGAAACCGAGACTTGAACAACCAGGAGCAGTCTTCCCTGCAAACGTTCAGGGTCACTGCTGCTTCTGCCTGGCAGTAGTTGAGTAGGGGAATACGTTGCATTTTCTGTAATACACAGAAACTTCATGCCTATCTCTGCTAACAACCTATTTGTAACACAAGCCTTTAGGGTCGCCAAAACAAGAGCCCTTGTGCCAGTTTCCGGGCCATTAAACACCTTCTGTTAACATGAAAGCTGCAATCTATTGCTTATCACTTTCAGTGTAAAATAAGGCGAACATTACATTAAAAGATAAGTATTGGATTGTTTTCACATTGGATTGGGTGAAAGTCTGATTTGCAAATCTGGTTTAAGCCAATTGGTGGAAGCTCTATTGCCAAGAGACTTAAAATTAGGCCTTTTAAGTGTCTGTGCAGGGAATAGTCTCTCTGGCACAAGAAAGGACTGAATGGTGCAAACACTGCGGTCTTCCTTCTGCAACTTCCTTTTATGAATGTGTATTTTAGTCTTATGACACTTTTTTAGAATGTTAAGTTCCATTACATCAAGTCCTTTTTATCTGTCAAGGCTGTAAAAATCCCTGATAGACTTCTCTGCTGAGGAAATGGTGATAATCGCTTTTATGTTTTTTCAGGAATATGTTGTGGTGAGGAAAAAAATGCTAGTTAGTAGCTTTTCATAGAGAAGGAAACTCAGTTGATTTGTTCTGCACAAGTTCTTAAAAAGGAATCCTTGAATATGAGAAATAAACAATTTTCAAAATTGTGTAGCTACTGGATAAAAGTATGCCTGCTGTGTAACTCCTTAGGCATGTGCCACACTTCCAGTGCTGAGCTGGGTACTCTATTTCTTTGAGCAGTAGATGTGGACTAATTAACAATGTATTTTCCCTTACAAGTAACACTTTGGAGAACCCTGAAAACTTGTGCTTTTTAAGTGCCTGTCTTTGGGATACAGCAAACATTTTACTGTGGATGCTGAATTGGAGGTATAAAAGATAATGCTGAATTAGCCTAGAAACTTGTTTCCCTTTTTAAATATGCTTTAATTCAAGTAGAGTGACTGACTTAACTGTCTTGAAATTGGCTTGAGAGTAAGGGCACAATTTTCTTTTTTGTTAATCCTTCGTGTGACACCTTTCAGCCTCTATAAGTGACCCTGAATTCTTCTTGCAAAGTATTTTTTCTGGTCTTTCTGAAATTCATTCTGTTGAACCTAAATCTGAAAAAACGGCGTGTTTTTTTTTTTTTAATCATTACTGTATATGTCTGAAGAATTTAGACTTTATTTTGAAAAAAGTGATGCAAAATTTGTGTTTACAGGTATACACATATCAGGTGTATCATATACACGTATTATAACAATGTACACATTGTCACAGTCAGACAATAATAATGACATTAAGGGAAAGGAAATGTTACAGGAAGTATGGGAAATAGTTCATATAGCCCTTCCTAAAATGAGTTAGTAAAATAAAAATAGCTCTCTTCAGGCTTAGTAAAAAGAAGTACATCCATGAATATAAAAAAAAATTCTTCATGGAGGGGTTGAAAGTAGTGTTGGGAAAAGAGAGAAGGAAGGGGAGTTGGAGATGCTGCCTGCTACACAATAGCGACCTTCCCACGCTTCACGTTGTGCTTCCCCCTGAACCAGCTGGGATTGCGCCCTAACCAGCTCTCTGTGCAGCTTCAGCCAGAGCGGATATTTTGGGGTTGCGGTGAGGAGAGCTATTCCGGGAGTCACGACTCTGACGGCACGCGGGCGGCCGCACGTGCGGTGCCTGGGAGCCTCTCGTGCCTGGGCCGAGGGGGTGTGCGTGGGGAGCGCCGCGGCTCGGCTCGCCCGGCTGCCACGGCGCCGGTGTGCAGCCCCCCCGGCTGCCAGCCTCTGCAGCTGTGTGTCACAGGCTGCCTGATCGGCTGTTTTTACTTAGCTTGGTAATTAGAACAGGCTTGATTTAGAAAAGCTTGCCGTGTTGAGCATAATATTTGGGTGAATGGCCTTGTTGATGGATCCTGCGTTGCTCAGAATGGGTTTCTGACTTGGTTAGCGTGTCTTAGAAATTGTAATATATTTTGGTGTAATGGAAGTCAGAGGGTAGCAAATGGAGGCAGCTATTAATAAAGTGTGTTTCCCCTCTGTTTTGTAGTAATAGTACTGTATATACACATTAAAAACTTACACGCCCCAGTGGCTCAAGGGTTTGTGGGCTTTGGCTTGGAGAGGCATCTTCTGCCATATCTGTGAAAGCTGAGAAGTGAGGAACTGGCTTCTATATGTCTGTGTATATTGAAACTTAACAGAACATTTTAATTAAGGTCTGTAATTTTTTTACCTGCTCTATAGTTCTATATGATTGGATTTTTTTAAATATTCACTCCTTTCAAGGAAGCCGTTTCTATGAGATTACATGTGCAACTATTGCAGTATGTCAGGAATTCCCTGGAAGTCTTGCATGTGTCCTTGAATGAAAGGAGTCAGAACCTATTCCTCGGTGCTTGACCAAGTGTGCATATGCACATGCTTTTAAAAATGCATAGAAACATAGCAAGTAGTGTTAAATTGTAGGCAGGCATCTTAAGCTATGCAGGAACAGCATAGTCTTCCTTTGCAACAGGTGCAACAGAGCTTCCTTTTAGCTACTTCTTAGGTTATCAGTATTCAGCTTCAGAGTTTTACACCCTTCAAAATGTTCAGAAAAAAACTAGTTCTTGTTATACCCAGCTGATTTTAACATGCTTCTACATGGTGAATATATCACTGTGTAATAACAGTCTGCTATCACCAGTCTGGAAGTACTTGGTACTTCTGGAAAACAGGTTCCATCCATCCATGACACTGTGAGTTACTTCCGTGAACTCTGAAAGTCCCAAATTGGATACATTCCCAAAATGAATGTCTCTCCCTTAAAACCAACCAAATACTTCATAGAGCTCTCAGCAGCCACTCTATAGTCTTAAACTCCTCATCTCTGTCCTGCATAGATAGACTGTTAAAAAGCAGGAGACTTTAATGTTTTGCTTTCATCTCTCAGCTTATCTCAACCTATATTGAAAGGTTACAAACTCTGTTTCTAGAGACTAGGTGCTGGATTAGGGTGAGTTTTACCACTGCACTGGTACTGGAAAGATGGTGTCTTTATTTGTGGATGTAGTTGATTCTCCTTACCTAAACAAATTTGTCCTCTCCTGTATGATGAAAAATGGAGAGCTATTTTTCCACTGCTTAGGAACTCGGACTATCCTGAAGCTGAAGACCAAGTGAGATTTCTTTTGTGTCTGGAAGCAATTGCATTATACTACGTCACTGTGATGGCAATATTTGTATGTGGCTTTGAGTGTAAAGTGGTGAGATGCTTCAGTTCTAGCAAGCATTTTTAATGTCCTTTCCCTGATCTTGAAAGAACCGTCCCCATTACCTGCTTACAGTGTGGGCCTTGTATCCCAAACCTCTCTGTTGCAAAGTTGGCCGGATTTGCCTCAGTGCTCTTGGTGCAAATTCAAGCTGCTATAGCAAACTGCTTTGAAACAGGTGGTTCAAGGACTAATGTTATTTTATTAGGGATGAAGATCTTGTAGTTTTCCATGTCCCAGCAAGACTTTGTATGACAGACACCCTGACGCTGCTTCTCTCGGGTAAACTGCTTCTTCTGGCCACCAAACTGGTGTCTGCTGTCACATCGAAGTACACAAGCTTGCTCCTTTTGGGGACGCTTTTTTCAAGCCCAATTTATCTGTGTCTGAAAACTTCCTTAGCATTTTCTTAGCCTGTCAACCAAGATTTCTGTTTAGGGGGGCTGCTGATTTGAATTATCCACAAGCTTAAAAAAAAAATTAAAAAAAAAATTGAAAATCCTTTCCTCCTAACCATTTTGCAGTTCTTTATTTGTTATTATTTAGGGTGTAGCTCACTGTAGTTTCTAGCTTTCTGCTTTATTCTTTTAAATTACAGTGTGATCCTTTTTTTCATTGTGTTCCAGGTAATGTGGTGCTATTTTGCAAGTGAATCTTTTTGGTAGACAAGGTGTGCCCTACTTTGCCTGATAGTTAAGATTAGCGTTTTTCTTACATAGCAAGCCTGGATACGTTTCCTGTAAGTCAGACATATCTGGCCTTTGGAATTAATTAAGCTTTTGCTTCACCTACTGATGTTGTAACTGACTATCTTAGATGAGAAATCAGGCAAGTGTTGTCTTGTTGGCTGTTCCTCAGGATGGTTGTAAGTTTTTTTTGTGCTTATTTTGAATAAGTAACACCTTTACCAAGGTTTGAGACACTATTTGGAGTCCTCTTCTGAGGATACTGGAGGTAGTGTGTCCTTTAATGGATTATATGTGAAAGTGTTTGTACTTCTGATGGTGTGAAGAATGTAGTTAAATAGTGTATTTATTTCCAGGCTGTCTCGTCCTGTATTGTGCAGAAATGCTCAATGGGAGCATGCCTCAGGGAGTCAGTAGCTCTTTCACCACTGCAAAAATAGGCACTTTTTTCAGTTATGTTCCCCTTTCAATGTGCATTTTATGTACCACTTTCGCGTGCATGACCACTGTATCAGACTGCGCTGTGCCTCTGCCTCTGGAATCTGTGTTCTTGGGTTGCTCTCTGGATCTTGGGAAGAATACATCCCAGTATCTTCTGCAAAAGTTCACTTCATCTTTTTGTCTTGTACAGTGTTTATACCAGCCTGCTCTATCACCATTGGGACTATTGGTTCATTCAGCCTTTCCACAGCTATGAAAATTTTTCATGGTCAACAACTTACTTCTCAAATGATGGTGTAATTGCAGAAGATCATGTCTGCTTTTATTGGTTTACCAGGATACTGTTGAGCACAGTTGATGTCTTGCTAAATTATCAGATGTCATGACTAAGGTAATACAGATCCTGTAAATTAACTGGACATGTGAATGTTTAGGTTAAAACTTATTTGTAGGGTCAATACTGATCTCACCTGAGTTTTTTAGTAAATGAGATGATTAAAACACTGATGTGTCAGAATTAAGAACTTTGAAGGAGATCTGCTGGATTTCCTTTCCCATCTTATGGGTAGGTGATGACTGACTGCTGCACAACTATTGACAACCTGGTGTTGTAATATTCAGTCTCCTGCTAAGGAGCATTTGAGGTACCAGTTCCAAAAACAAAACATCAGATCCACTTTTCAAAATATCATCAGAAATATTGGACATGCTGGCAGGTAATAGCTCTTTCAGGTCCTCTAGCTGTGACTGCAAAAACTGGCTTATACCCTCCTTTTGCTCCCCGTGGCTCTCAAGTACCTCCTGGTCCTCAAGCTGAAAGCTCCATTAAGGAATTTTGGATTTTCTCTTGGACAGCAGTAGCCCAGACACTCCTAGATACCCTGGATAAGGACATAGTCTATTTGCTTCTTTCTCTATTACTCCACATCTCAGTGTCTTTTTGGCAGATAAAATAGGAATGTGCTCTACTCTCTCTTCTAGCCCATCTGTTTGAGAACATCTTAATCCTTAAGATCAAGGAAATTCCCTTTTCCATTTTTTCACACAGAGCAGAGCACACCTGCTCTCTTCTGCACCTTGTGCTCTGACTACTAGACCAGGTTTACACAGAAGTGACTTAATGCTATTTGCATTGTCACTTGACATGGAACTATGTTTTCAGGCGTATCTCCTAGTCTTTTCTCTGAGGTAGGGGATCCTCCCACCTTTTACAGGTTCTGGGACAGAGCACATGGTATGCAAAAGTTACAGGATACCTGAAAGCTGTTGTGAAGTGGGGAGGGAGGGTTTGGTTAGCTGGTGGTATCTGCGGGGGCAAGACAGCCTTGCATGTTTGCGTGAGCAACTGCACAAAGACCTTGTCCTCTGGCTATACCAGTGGGCAGCCTTCTACTTTCCACATGTTTTTATATGTTGTACTGTGCACCATCTACTCACAGAGGGTGTGCTGCAGCTTTTTATACATGTATTGCTTAACTACTGTAAGTGTAATGGCTCTTTGCTAATTTTCTAAAGGCTCAGAGAAGGGTCTTATATGAATAGTAGTGTGAACACTTTTTATTTTTATTTTCTTTTTATGGTATTAGGTATTCAGATTTTTGTCTTTGCCTTGTTGATGCCAAGATGATATTTGCTTTTTCTTCTGTATACCTTTTACGCGGTTCTATGTATCCACAAGTATTAGCATGCATATTTGTAATTCTTTAAGTCTGATAAATTAACATAGTTCTAGTGTTCTGTGAGACCAAAAAACTGAACACCCCAGAAGCCGTGGGGCCAGGAGACCAAACACCCCAGAAGCTGTGTAACCAAGAAACCAAACATTCTGCTATCTTGGGGAGCCCAGGTCCCCTTCTAGAACATATTCTGTGAACTGGAGATTAACCCATCGAAGAAGAAAAATTCCATAGATGGGGAAAATATCACACCATCCACCCAAGCCCCCTTTATTAGACCCCTTGTTAAATATACTAATGTATAAAGTCTATAAATTGAATACGTGATTTACTGTAGTGTGTGCATTGCGACACGTTCCACCTTCGCAAAGTAGTACACCGATAAAATCCTATTAAAAAGGCCAAAATAAACAGCCCCCTACCCGTTTAACCGTGTCTGGCTTTCATTTCCTAAGACCAGGATAAGGCATCATTGTCCTCTTAGTATCTCTGTAGTGATTTCAGAAGGCTTTGAAGATGGATTGGTAACAATCCTAATGAAGAGTGTTTAGTATAAAAAGGACAGTACCAATTGAGCAAGTTTATGAGAATGGTGTTTGGGTCCTTTAAGCAACTTGCATTTCACAAAGCATCTGAGTGGCAGTGAAGACAGCTGCAGATCCCACAAAACAGTTAAAAATGACACGTGTGTAAAATGTGTGACTTGGGTTTTGCCCATCCAGTCCATTTGCACGTATGAGATGAGCCTCTAACGTTGCCCTTAATTCTGTGTCCTGTAAAAAACCAAGTGTGTGTGCTAAACATTAGAACAGCTGTGTTCAAAAATAGACCATTTCTATGCCCCCCCTCCAGTGCTGAACTTGATTTTCTTCTGACGCGATCACAAGACTGCTGCTGCAGTAGGGGCTTAATGCTATTTACGTCGTCATTTGACATAGCAACATCTCTCAGGGGATTTTTAAACAATGCAGCTGTTCAGGAGAGATGAAGAGGTTGAGGATGGGGAGAGGGAAAAGGAGCAGAAATAATTTCATCTGCCATTAGGGATATTGTGGGGGGAGGGGAGGCAGCCAGCAAACGACTGAGTTCAGTAGATTCATGATTCTGCATGAATGGATGGCAGGATCATGGGAGTCGCGGCTTTCCCTTGAATGGGAAGGAGCATCATGGGAATCTGGCTGCTTCTAATCTTTTTTGTGAATGATTCTTTTCCTTTAACATGGCACTGGTTTTTATGAATGGCTCTGGGGGCAAAGGGCTGCAAAATCCTTCCCGAGCTGTATACAGGTCCCTTAAGGGACGCTAGGGTGGGAGTCGGGTGCAGCAGAACAGAGATGCTGCGATGTTAAGCCCCCATTCTGCTCTTTTGAAGTCTGAGAGGACATTGTACTACTTTTAATTCAATACAATTGAGCTTGATGAAAGCAGGGTTGCTTTTTATGTGAAGTATTTTTACTACTTGCCTTCTTCTATTTCAAAATGTAGTTGCCTACGTGTATCTTTCCTGTTCTAGTAAGGATGGAGATGACAGCACATCAGAAGGGCTTTGGAATGATCAAATTTGAAGTTCTGCTTTTCTTGTTCACCCACATGTTCCCTTTTTGATACATGTTCAAAAAAACTAAAGATTCAAAAAGTTTTATGGAACCAGAAGTGAGAATGGAAATGGAGGGCAATAAAGAATTGTTTTGCTTGGTCTGAAGCAACTCATTTGCCAGTTGGCTTAAGTTGAAAAAAAGTGTTCTTGTCAAGCTGTACTTGAACACTGTTGCGTACATGTGTTTCCAGATTTCTCCCTTTTTCCCATTGTATGCAAAGGTGTATAATTTGCTTTCTTGCCACATTTCTTGTCCCTTACAAACAAAATGTGCTGAATCATTTGAGAATTTATGTTCTCACCAAAAGTAGCTTGATGTCATAAACTTCTGTGCAGGTAACGTTAAAATTCAAGGATTCCTGTTGCAGAGGTGAAAATGTTCACATGTAATGCTAGCTACTTAAAATAATGTTTCGTAAAACCTGATAACTGATCCAGTATTAATATCTGAATGGTAAATTATTTCAAGCTTAAATTTCTCAAAACTGTTTTTTTCTAGGGGAGAAGTACAAAGTGGAAACAAAGGTCATTGTGGCAGACTTTGGAGAGAGAGAAAATATTTACAATGGAATCAAAGCAGGATTGGAAGGCCTGGAGATTGGTGTTTTAGGTTTGTATCTGGTCTTTCTAAATCTTTCATTGTGGTGTTTTGTCTTGACATGCCTACTAACTTCTTCCCATATTGAAGTTTATTGAAACCAATTCACAAAAGCTGTTATTTGTCTGACTAAGGCTATGTTGCTGCATGCTTGAGATGTTTCCTAGCTTGCTGTTGATACACTACATGAGATGGTGCTTGCATCTGTGCCTACTTTATAGGAATTTGTGATGCTTATTGAATGTGTTCAGTGTGTTATTCTGGGATTGTTCGAGGCCTTTGACTGCAGCTCATGACTGCACTCGCCATGACCTGAACACTGGGGGTTGTTGAGCCTGGAGAAGGTCTCTCTCTGGGGAGACCTTGTTGTGGCCGTTCAGTACTTACAGAAGGCTTGTAAGAAAGATGGGGACACTTCTTAACGGGGCCTGTGCAATAGGACTGCTGCAAGGAGCAGTGGCTTTAAACTGAAAGAGTGTAGGTTTAGATTAGGTATAAAGAAGAAAAGGTATTGAAGCATTGGAGCAGGTTGCCCAGAGAGGTGGAGGATACCCCGACCCTAGGAATGTTCAAGGTCAGGTTGGATGGAGCTCTGAGAAACCTGATCTGGCTGAAGACATCAGGGGGATTGGACTAGATGACCTTTAAATGTCCCTTTCAACCCAAACTATTCTGTGATTCTATGACCTAATGCTATCTTCTTAGATGCTAAGCAAGCTTCACATACTTAGCTTAGGAGATATTCAATTTAGGAGTAGAGCCCTGTGGGAGATCCGTGAACTTTTAATTACAGAGCTGTTGAAATTCAATCATTCCAATAGAACATCAAGTAACTGTCTCCTGCTTCAAAAGTCTTAAGCCTTTTCTGGTCGTGTTGGTAAGCTGTGTTTCTTTGCTGATAGGAACGCAAGATACCTGAGTGTGGTTTGCTACATCGCAGGGGTGTAGGTCACGTGGGAGTCCTTGAAAACACAAGGTGATCCCTCCAGTTACTTTGTCAAATGTACAACTGAGGTGATTTCACACAGGTGTTTTATCACAAGCTAAGAAGAGTTTCAACATAATAGCAGTTTACCTGAATCTTTTTTGAACAATGAGGTAAAGGCAATTGCTTATTGGTTTTTTGTTTATTTTTTTCCCGTGGAAACACATGCCTGTGCATATCCTGTATTTCTATGGTTACTCAATATAGGGATGAGATCCTGTGAAGGTTCAACACATGAAAAAGAATCACGTGGCTCAGACATCTACTAGTACATGTTATCTGATAAAGCACTCCTCACTACGAAACTCATTTTACTAACCTGAAGTGCAGTAATTGGAGCTGCAACTGTGGGGTATTTTAGGCATATTTTAAAAAAATAATTTGTTGTAGACATGATAATATACTGGATGAGCTTTGTTGCTAATAGATGAATCTTGCTGTACAATGTTTGAAAATAACGCTCAAGAAAATAGTGTATATAAAAATGCAATTAAAAAATAACATTAAAGGATAAACTCCAGAATGCTCCCTACTACTTCTGACAGACTTGAGTTCATAAAACTCATGGCATCCAATATTTAATTGCTGAAAAAATTCAAAGCCATTGGAGTAACTTCAACTGCCTAGGATGTGTTCTGTGTAAAGAGTAGATGTGACACAGATGTGAATGCCTTGTTTCTTATTTCTGAGGGAAATAAGTTCCAAAGAAACTTTGAAGGGTAAAATTAATGTATATTCTAATCTGTCCTGTCAAAATCCACTCAGGGAGTGTAGGTCTTGCAGGCTGCCTGTCACGTAGCAATTGCTGCAGAATGGTAGATCGTTTAAATATCTCGAAACACCAGCAAACCTTTTACTGTGCGAGGTACATATCCACACTGTAAGGGTTTTTATTATTTCTTAGGCTGTGATTAGGTTATGGTGATTTACAAAATCATGAAAATCTGACTTTTTGTAGCCTTGCACAAACTGGGCACTAAAACAGTGTGTGTGTCTCAAATTTTGTGTAAGCTCATTACAGGAAAACAAAGCACATTCCTCAAACAGAGCCTGCTTCTTGCTTTTATTTGCGTGAGCACCTTGGCTGAAAACATGGTAAAAATAGCAACTAAATGCTCTAGAGTTGTGTATTCTCTAGCTGAGTTCCTCTGCTTTTTTTTTTTCTTGCAGCCATTGTCAGTGCAGGTTTACGAAAACCTCTCTTCTAACTAATCACTAGCAGTTTTAGTAGATCTTGTGCTCAAGATCACCAGATTACATGATATAGATATATTTTCTTTCCCCCAGATATATCTGTATTAATAGAAACCACTTGCCAATGTAATTTTTCCACACAGATGATGGCTACTCCAGAAGGACAGTATTTTAATTTTTTATGGTAATTCATCTCATGCTTTAGCACCTTCTATTTTAAATTCTGCAGCATTTGTTGCAATCCAGAATGTAGCTTTTGTTGAGCTGTGTTTTTCATGTTTGTGTGAGGGAAAACATGGACTTAAATGAGAACAGCCATAAGGGTTGAGTTCTCAGGTTCCAGCATGTTTTCTTCTTTCAGGTCTCATCTGGAACAGTAGGTATGAGAAGCATTGGTAGCACAGCACAGTTGCCAGTGATCAATGCTGATTATTTTTTAACCTTATACTTGGAGACACAGGAGTCTCCACACGTACTGCTCAAGAACGAGCTTCTAATTATGGAGTTGCACAGAGTCTAACTAAAGTACTTACAGATTGAAATCCTTGTAAACTTCTTATTTGGAAGCTTCTTCTCACCCACGTAGGAAGGCTAAAAGAGTTTGCATAATGTTTTGCTGTGTGTTCAAAACAGCGTCTGTCAGTGACTTCGAACATGTGCTAGCTACAGCAATATGTTAAACAAGCAGAGGTGGGAAATCTTCCTTTTGCCGTTCTTAAATAGCTCTGATTCTTGAAAGAAGTTTGTGCTGGACAGTATCTTACCCTGTTGCTATCCATTTTTTTCTAGTTAAAATATGGTGACGCAACCCAAAACCTGTTTTTTTTTTAATGGTCTGTTACAAACTTGCAGCAGAGATGATTGCAGGAAGTGGAAGGGTGCATATCTGGGACCCAGTCTGCTGTAAGGGGTGTGAATTTCATGTGGCTGTCTTTGTAGCTTGAATCATGTAAGCATTCTAAATTTGGAAAGAATTACCATGGTTCATCCCATAACCCTGCCACAATTCATAGCCAAAATCCTTTCCAGAGAGATGGAATGAAAAATAGTTTATTTTTGGATGAAAAGAAGGAAAAAGTCTGGTTCACTCTGGCAGTAGCAAGACTGGATCTTCTTCCTTTTTAAAGCTTTTCACTCTTTCCAAATATAGCAAATGTCTGCTGGGAATTTGCCAACTCCCTGTTCCCCTCAATTCCTCACCTCAATTTTTAAAGGTTATCTAGAAGTTAAAAATTTGAAACACACAGCATGACTAATGAACTTCCATAAATACACTAAGATCTGGACTAAAAGAGCTTGGAGGGAATTCCAAATGAAGTTGGTGCACTTTGCCAGAATCTCTTCCTCCTGTTTCTTGCACATCCTGCATCCCTATTGATACTTAAATTATCTTTCAGGCTGGGTCTTAAAACGATAGCTTTTGGCACAGATGGAGGGGCTATTTTATTTTATTTTTTGAAAAAGGCATCAGTGCCTTTTGACGACGTTTCTTGTCCCCGTGCAGACTCCTGCCTGGAGGTGCACAGTGCTGCTGAGCATACATAGCACTTTGAGATTCTCTGGGGTGTAAGACACTATATAAATGTAAAATGTTGCCACAGCAACCGCATGTCACGCGATTCACTTGCGTAAGATGAACAACAGATACTTAGGAAGCGGAGATCCCTTTTGGCTGCTGCTTTTTGTCTCCGTATCAGTGTGCTCTGTGGAGTTGGAGGCTGCAGAGCAGCACTGTTTTCGAGCAGAATTGGAAGTTTTCTCCTGTTGGGGCTGGGATTTAGGGAACGGGTATTGGAGAATAAAACCGTGGCGGTGTAAAGTATTGAGAAAAA